>JAMKCH010001218.1:0-74496 GCA_023653785.1 Ophioderma brevispina
AATGCCCTTCTCACCTGCCAAGATCCCCTTTTCATCTGTCTCGGAGCCCCTTCCCATCTGCCACCGAGCATCCTTCACAAGTAACTAAAATTCTCAACTAACACAGTTTCCTTTCCGCAAACTAACCCAAATATGCCAATTTCACATACTCATTTGTCTCCGTTCCATACAACATGATCTTTTCTGAACTAACCCAGATTTCTCTCCCAATTACCCCAGGTCCACTTCCCCCAACTATCCCATGTTTCTATCCTCCACACCACCCAGGGTTCTCCTTTCCCGAACAACCCCATTTCATGCTCTACAGCAACTCCAACACTGAGTTTACTAATACTTCCATTGAAGCATAATTTTAGTCTGAGTTCCCCTTTTTGGGAAATTGTTTGCCTCAGAAGCTTAATTTGAGCCAAATTTGAGTTCTAAAGCCTACATATTTCCCTGGCAAATCCATTTTATAAGGCCCTAATTGAAAAACAAAAATCAGTTCCCAAGTCCCTAAGTTCAAAAGTCGGGCGAACACACATCCTACCGCAGAGTGCCCCCGGTCTCTCGCACTCTGACACTTTCCATTTTTTCCTCAGTTGACTCTGAGCCAACTTTTATTCAAAAGCCTCCAGTTTTCCTCCATTTTTTTCTAATTCTAGGCCCTATTAAAAGACAACTCAGTTCCCAAGCTCTTAATTAAGTTGGAAGTTGGCCACACAAATCCGTACCCAAAAAAGTTGAGTGCCCGCTCACCACCTCACTCTCATCGCTCACTTTCTCTGATTCTTAAGCCCCCATTTCCAATCTACATGTCATAGCTTCCAAAACCTAAAACTTATATTGACAACATGTCTGTTTTAAGATAGCAAATTGGGGGACTGATTTTTTCTCATTTACAAAATCTTTTTGGGATTAATAAATAACTCTATCCACAGCATAACGAAATTATTTAATTTTTATATATTAGTTAATAGCAGAATAAACATTGTCAATTATGACAATAAATAGTATGCCCCTGCATAGCAGGAAGCCCCATGAGCATAGCACTTCAAATTCAAATTCAAATTTATTTTCCATCAAAACCATTAAAAATACATACATACATCAGATTGAGGAGGTACAAAAGGAAGCAAACGCCTGTAATAACTTTGTACCACCTAGACTATAAATTCAACAATTACATAAATACAAAACAAATTACATAAACAAACACAAGCATGCGCAGTAAAAGTACAAATGAGTTAGTCTGTGAACAACAACAAGCGATTTTTTAAAGATACCATAAGTAACTAGGGTCTAAATGATGCAATTTATGCAAAACACAATTTTTAAGATACTAATTCAAAATATGACTAATTCCTTTTAAATTGGTTGATTGTTTTTGAATCTTTAACATGCTTTGGCAGTTCATTCCAAAATTTTGGGCCTGAATTCTAAACAGTTTTTTGTACGAACCTATAATCTGAAACGAAATTTAATTTCTAGTCATCATATTTATTGATTTGACTTATCATTGATAACATTCCATCAAATGAAGTGGGACATATTTTGTTGTTTTGCACCGAAAATCCCTATTTCCTTTTTGTATATTAAAAAGTCCATACATTAACCTTTTGAACCATGGTTTTGAAAGGCGAAAATCTAGTCTGTTTGAAATATTTCTTAAGCACGTTTTTGTAATTTATGTACCTTTTCAAGTTATACTTTGTTTGCATTACCCCATAAAGTAAACCATAATTTAAATATGGTAATTATTAGACGAACAATATAATTTAACAAGCCTTGTTCCGGCCAAAAACATTTCACTTTGTTCAGTACCCAATATTTTCTTGAATAACATATTTGGCAAGCATTATCTATGTGTTTTTTTTCCATGTTAAATTTTCGTCTATTATGATTCCCAGAAACTTTGCTTTTCAACTCGAGAAAGTTGCAACCATCAAGAAAATATATCACAACCTTGTCTTTATTTTTTGTGTTGAAATCGAGTTCCTAAGAACATCAAATTTGTCTTCTTATCATTTAATGATAGCTTATTTTGCTTGAACCATTGCAAACCTCCTTCATTCATTATTCCCTGTAGCACATAAATTTTGGACATCCTTATGGGGAATAAAAACATGTAGTATCAATCCCAAATATATAGTTTTTTAATAAATCTGATGTATAACAAATATCATGCATACTTATAAAGAAAAAGAAAGTTGCCAAGTGTGGATCCTTGTGGCACACCACATTTTGAATTTTAAACTTTTTATTTTTTTTATTTTTTGTGTTTTGTTGTACAAACATATTGTTTCCTATTTGGAAAGATAACTTTTGGAACCAATGGTGGGCAATGCCTCTAACCCATAATTGTTCATCACGGTGTCTAGTCTACCAGACCTGTTGACCTTGCTATGTCTTCAGGACGTATTTGTCCGGTATTTTCCTTCGCGAGTCAACAATTTTTCCTCAAAAAGTAGCCAGAATCATCCATTCTTTTTGCACTCATTATTAGATTCCAATTTAATTCATCAATACGTCGGTGAAAAATTATTAATGAGCCAGGTCGCGGCCGAGGAGATTTAAAAACGTCTTCTCATGACGACGGTGTTCTTAAGTGGAAAGGTATAATAACATGTTATAATGTATGGATCACCATATACCCATAACACAATAAGGGACCGGGATGATCACATCTGTTATTCTGATATGCCTTGTTTAGTACGGGGATAATTGACAGGATGTATTATGGGATATTGGAGTTCATGACTTGATTGTCTGCAAAGCATTAAGACCCACAAATAGGTGGCAAGCTTTATGAGATGAGAATTATATCTATTCACCAGATCCCATACCACAATAGATGAGACCTCAGGCATGCATGTACAAATGTGATGTTACACTAGGTTACCAGTCAGTTTGGAAATTTGACACAATGTATTATGGGGTATGGATTTGTTTTAAGGATTCTTCAAACATCCTTTAGTCCAAAATGCAAGTTGAAACCATCTGCAAAAGGTAACCATTCTAGTCCAATTAAAAAAAAAACAAACAACTGATATTCTTCTCATAATACATCTAAAGGTTCTGTGTTATAAATCATCCCCAAAACCTCAGATTCCCAAAAGTTTATTATTTTATTCACCCTTCTCTCTCGAGCACACTTAATTAGATGTTTTCTCAATTGATACCCCCCATTTAGGAACATGGAAATATTCCACATGGGGCCAAGTCTCTATAGATTTAATTCTTGAAACTACGTTGCCTCACAAATCGTCCAAAAATTTTTTTTTTTTTTTTTAATATGTTGTTTTGTTATTTTATTAAAAAACAAACAGCACTTTCGGCCTGGAAGAAGACGTCAACACGAACAAATCCATTTATAGCTCCAAACACGCGTCCTCTATCCAAAAACGTTGACAGAAGTTCATTTTTTCACAATGCAAAAGCAGTACGTACCCCCACTACAGACACACTTACTGTCTTCTGTCCGCAAGTTTTTGGATTTTCAAACGTAGACCAATTCCAATATACCCAGACTAACGTCTGATAATGATATTTCCCAGTTTATTAGTAAATGCACTTTGTACAGAATGTACACGACAGTTGCATGGAATTATTCGTACACATGCTTTGCAGGATTTTAAACGATAATCAATATATATATTTTTATGTGTTAACAACTAGTTGGAATATTAAGTGCTGCATTTTACCTTTCATACCTTCAAATTATCTAAAACATAAAATCTTTAGAGGTTTCACTTTTGCCGGCCCAAAAATAATAAAATTCACAATCTAACAAATTGAACCCGACCAAACAGACACACACCAGACACACACACACAAACGAGACCACACACACCCACCACACACACCACACACCATCACACTCACACACACCTACCCACACACAGCCATAACTATAGTTGTCAAATTGCATTGAAATGTCAACGAATCAGAGCAGAAAAAACGTGAGGGTCCAAAATAGTCATTCATGCGATTAGAAGCCGATTCTTTATTATTACGATTTGTTCGTTGACAATACAAGGTCATGTTTTGTGACTTGTAAAATAATATCACCCACCTTGCGTTGTAACTGTGTAGCCCCTCTCTGACACCAGGAATACACAACAAAATGGGTGACTGTATTGGCAACCAGCAAACTTGGGCCGAGAATAGAGAGCGACCAAACTGAGGAAATCACACGCCGATAAGGGTATGTGTATCTTAAATAATGACAGGCACGAGCGTGTACAGGAATTTTTTTAAGGTGTTTGGTACAGAAAAATAACAGTACCCCCTGGTACTAGCTAGCACCCTGAACATAGCTAGTCTGATATTATGTTAGGTAAGCTTTGGCCCGTAAACTGTTTCCTTTCACCAACTAATAATGAAGAGATGGATGCAAAAAAAAAAAATGAATATATTCCCTTGTTTTCCCAATTGGCAATACTGGCGTAAATACTCTCATTTTAAGCACATCATGAATAAGAATACTTCTGACAATAACGTCGGAGCTTAACTGGAATAGCATATAATGTGATTAATATGCACAACCCCGGATGCACAAGGTCCCAGCATGCTAGTATGGCGTACTATAAGGTTTTGACATGTGTTTGTTTGGTCATGGTAGTTTTTTGAAGTGTCTCAAAAGGCTTCTGTCTTTCCTTACCGTACGAATTTCCATCTTAGTCGGTTTCTTAAACCTACTCTGGTCCATATTTATGTCAAAACCACAACCAAACTCGACGCCATGTTGTCATAATATAGTGATGCCATCCTACAGAATATCGACAAATGACAGTTTTTTAAACATGACTTCTTCACGGCAAGCGATTTAACAACAAACCACTTCATTGTTGTATTTATACAGAAGTAGAATGAAGGGAAAATTACTATAACATTGGTCTGAATTCCATCCTTCATGATGTAATTTGGTGGAACAATACAAACGACTGACATAAGAGTTTCGACTAGAATTTCTTCTCCTAGTTCTCCTCGCCTCGGTGAGTATGAAAAGGAATTCAAACTTTACCTGCTCTTGATAGAAGGTTTCAATTTTATTAGAAACTTTGTATTTTTCTTCTTTTTCGGTTTTTTTGTTTTTTTTAATCGTTATTTTATTCGAAAATTCCCTCCATACAAGACATAAGTATCTCACAGGACGACCAACAACAATAATTACAAAACACAAGTATACGAAAACATGGTAACATACTTATAGCATATACCTGGTTTATATACTCCAAACATACAATAACGACGAGGTTACCGAGCGGTCTAAAGGCGCTGAACCGTCCGGCGGTATAAGATTGATCAAGCGGGCCCTGTTTCAGCCCCGCGAGAGTCGGGCTTCTTGGTCATACTCAAAATACTAGTTTCCTGAAGTTGGGAAATTGCATAGTCATGCAGCATTAATGAAGTGTGAAATGGCATTTCTCTCGTTCCCTCCACCATTATATAGAAATGTTGCAGGTAATAAAGGTAAAGTGGTGAAATTGGATTTCTCCTCGTTCCCACCCATTATATAGAATGGGCAAAGGATAGCATGGGTGGGCCGGCGCCTCATGGTTCGAAGAGTTCATGTAAAGCTGTTGGTTCCCGTGTGTCCTGAATTCAATCCTGTCCTGAGCATAAAAAATGTTGCAGACCTCATCGAAAACAGTAGGGACATTCCCGGGTCTGTTACCTGCATCACTCCTCTCTCCATCTTCCCAGATTCCGCACTTTGATGCGAGAACTCGCTTACTAGGAGGTTAAAAAATTGATCCAGATCCAGAAAATAAGCACTTACGCTCTTTGTGGCCGTTTAGCTAGACTTACAAATATATTAGAGCAGATAATGAGTATGGTGTTATCTCAATAGATTTCTTCTAGATTGGTTTTCAAACCAGATTGACTTCAACAGAACGTTTTCGAGACTGCGACTGATCTGGGGTCTTTGACCTTTTCTAAACTTGATAAAATACTTTGATGACATCAAGGATATTTCAGAGCATGCTTAATTCACCAAATCCTTATTTCTGTAATGAGCTTATCGGCCAGTCAAAATAGAATGAATGCTCCCTAAACCCAACACTGATTGCAACAGATCAATTCCAACAGAATTGGTATTGAGAATCCCTTTAAAATCAACATATCAACGCTACTAAACAAGTGTGGAACATATATTTAAGGGGGTAAAGTTTATACAGGGGTCAAATATGAAAAGTATCAAAACGCGTCGAAAAGTAGGCCAACGTGTATTTGTTACATTTCCAGGAATTAAAAAAGGTATAGTTGGCCATACTGCAGGTTGTAGTTCAATACGTTATGAGTCCAAATAGGTTCAGGTTACACTGGGGTCAAATTTATCAAGATTTATCCGTTCGTTATAAAATGGTGTCAAATTGTTCGTCTATGGTACAGAACCCGAAAATATACTGGTTGCACCATTATAATATTCGTTGCATATTGGAACGCAATGTGACTGGGGTGGGGCTACAGGGTCATGGGAGGGTCCCTAGTCATAGCTCTTTATTCTGTCATAGAAAGTTCAAACAAAGATCTATTTACATTTACTTATCTATTGGGACAAATTTAACAGTTTACCACCATCCGATCAAAATCGGACCATTCTATGAATTTTACCCCAGGATGAACCTTGACTGTTATGAGCCTATTGTACCAAGACTATAACGCGTTGATAGGACAATCTACACCTTTTTTTAAAACCTTAGGAGTAGCCTAATAATTGGTACATCATTTAAATCATTCGAACAATTCTAATTTTTTACCCCGTAACAAACCGTGGCCCCCTTATTTCTTCATGTTTCACTAGGTTGATTTTTGGTTAACTTTTAATATATTATTTGTGGACTATTCAGAGTTATATACACCAAATTGTTTCTTCTTCTTTGCAGTTGTGTGGGTCAAATCATACAATTATTGGACTATTACTGACTGTTTTAGCATTATTTCGTGACAGTAGAAAAGTTTTCTTCTCCCATTGTGGATGATCCCTCAGCTGTTTTCACCCAATTCGACTGATCTGTCTTTGACCTTTTTCTTCTAAGCTTGATAAAATGCTTTTGGCATCAGCATATTTACAGAGCTGATAATGGGTAACTTTTCTATTTCCTCTATCTAAAAGTTTCATATTCAAGATGCAATTCTAGAAACACCCTCCCCAATTCAAATGAATTTTAGCCTGGTGAGAAAAACAAGTATTGTGAATACATTGCGACCGAACCTCATCAAGAACTACAGCAGCAGTTCAAAAAGTTCTTTGTTCTTTGGAAGTCCATACAATTTAAATTTGTGATTACTTGCCAATAATGACCGCGCTCATCTGCACAGAACGTTCCTTAAAGGGCACTTCGTGATCTACAATACAGCTCGTCCCCCGACTTTACCTAAAAGTAAACCGACAAAATCAACGACTGTGCCTTAATGGGGCAGCGTGATACAAACTTTGCGCATAACATCAGAAGCCTGTCAGATTCAACTGAATTTTTGGAAACCTTTTATCTCGGGATTCTAGTGACGCAGAAACTAAACTGAGGTGCTAGGATCACGAAATGTACCTTAAGAAATGACAAATTTGACCTATTGATTCCCTAGACGTTGTAAATCTTGAAATTACATTTAATCACCCATTAATAGTAAAGATTTTTTATTCCTGTCAGTTCATTAAAGTTTTCGGGGCGGTCGACGATTCCCTTCGTTCTCTGAGGGATTGTATACGCTTTACCCGCTAATTCAATAGAAATTTCTAATGTGACGAATGTCGATCGATTAAAGCAATTAATTAAAAAATGTCCCTTTTCTCACGAAAAAATAATGCACGGCAAATGCACTGAATAATTCCAAACATCAAACATTGAACAAACTGAAAGCTTCAACATAAGAAAGAAATGCACGTTTAACATGTTTTTAAGTATTTTACTCGCCAAAATTTTCAGTCCGTTGTCATTATTGTTTGGAATGAGAGGAATGCTCCTACTAGTCAAATCCCCCCACTATTTACAACCACATCAGTCAATTCAATATGACAATATTTTTTTTTTTTCCGTATTATTTCTCTTCAACAACGTGCTTGCATGGCATTTTCCTTCAGTATTTTTCGTCACTAGGGAATTTTAGCAAATCTGATATACGTTTAAGCCTCGTTCTGGCTGGTTTTACATTTATTCATCATAACAACTACAATCTTTAACGCGTGGCATAATCCTCCTCAGATTAAGAGATCCCCATGCCTCGATGTTCTGACACTTTATCCCTTCTTTGATTGTCTCCAACAAAGGAATCGCTAGCGTGTCTAGATTGTAAGACAATCTATTCAATTGCATCTGGTATGACGCCTTTACCATTTTCGATATAAAAAGGGTTCATTAATTGGTTTTTAAATTCCATCTATTCGCCTGAAACAAAGTTGAGCATTTCCAGCTGTTAATACGCTTTTTAGTTTTGAATCTCCACACGTCCCCTCCGGATCTAATTCTACCACACGACAAAGGCTTTACTGACAGGATACAAAATCAGACTATAATTATAGTCTGATTTTAGAATATAACGCGATGTACGAATCATTTGGAGGAGATGTGTTGAATCAAAAACTAACAAGCCGTATTAACAGCTGAAATGCTCAACTTTTGTTTAACAGAATATTATGCTTTAACCCATTGTACCTGAGCCTTTTTGTATCGAATATATAAGGCTTCATACCAGATTCAAATGAATAGTTATCGTAAAGTCTGAGACACGCTATCGATTCCTATCGTTTGGTGTCAATCAAGAACGGATTAAGTGTTATTAAACATCTAGGCTGGGTGAAGAGGAGGATTAGGCCACGTAAGTATTGTAGTTCGTTATGACTGACCAAAAACTCAAAACAAGTACTTAGATAATCGAGGTACCAAGCTGTCAAATACTGTTTCTCCCGCTATTTCTGCAACAGACGAAATAAACTGTAAACGTATCAGATTTTCTAATATTCGATCCTTAGTGACGTAAAAGAACTTGGTGAGTAAAATCATAATACTTATTGTATCCATTTTTTCCTTATGTTGAATGCTTCAAAGTTTGTTCAAGTTTGGTGTTTTGGAATTTTTTATTTTTTTTATTTTTTTTCTATCAAATTTTCGTGAGAAAAAGGACATTTATTTAATTATGCCGTAACACCGGAAGTGCAAACCCTTATGCAGTTAGTGTTAACTACCTGATACATGAAAAGTTTTAAAATAAAAGTAATACTACCCCCTACCTCTTTTTATAGTAAGATTTTTTTATTCCTGTCAGTTTTCCATTAAAAGCTTCGTTGGGGCGTGTCGACGATTCCTTCCGTTCTGAAGGTTGTAATGAAGCTTTTACCCACCCCAATCAATAACAATAGGAACTTTGAATGTCCCACGATAACCCGATCAGATTAACATCGTGTAATTTATAACGTCCCGTTGCGAGTAGTTGATAATAGATCATCTTCAATTAAACATCGGTATATTAACCATAAAGAAGCACAAGGCAGGAACTCGTATTTGTCTTATTAATTATGCCTATTTTAATTGCTAAAGTGTTTAGGATTATAGTATGAATAAAATACTTATAGTTTATCTAACAAGCACGTTACTTTGGCACTAAGATTTACCTTGAATGTGTGCATGAAACAGAGCATAAACGCCCGAGAATGCTTCAAGCAATTTTTTTTGTGATATAAAGTCTGCAATTACAAGACCCCATTTTCCGTTGGCCTTTGTCTTCATCATGCACACTTTTTTCACAGTGATTTTACATACTCTCTTAATATCAGCATGTAAAGAAATACATTAAGTGTTCAGTATGATAATTTGATTCCCATAAAAGGTAACTATTGTTATACGAAGCATCATTCTCTCAGAGCAAATTTGTAACTTTTATTGCATTTTTTAATTTATCCCAAATTAATGAATTTAGCAGTCGATATTGGAATTTTTCCAACCACTTTCCTCCTCATTTTCCTATTTTCAAGTCGTGTATGGTGTCTTAAACCTGAAATCAGGATATAATAAAATGGGCATCCACTTTAAAATTTTCCATTCAATTTTTATAACCTCTCACTTACATGCGTTTTGATGCAATCTATAGGTAATGTGTCATCGTGTACACATGTTCATGTATGACATTCAGTGTTTTGATTACATTCACTTTAGAGTCACTTGGTACAGTCAATACTACTGCCTGAATTTGAAAGTTAATGCACCAAATCCCATGGCCTTTTCAATCCATTTGTTTTCGCTTTATATCAGATTAAAACCTATCCAGGTGAAGTGGCCCAACAAAATTTTACAAACCCTTTCACTTACCCTTTTCCCTGGACCCGTGTAGGCAACATTCAATGGGCCTCACAACAGGGAATTTGGGATAAAGATTGGGCAATTACCTGACCTCCCGTCCGGAGTATGGGATAATCGCACTTCCGCGCTCATTTTCATCTTCACCTTACTTTTTGCCATCCACCTAGGCCATTTGGGGTTGAGTACAAATCAATTGCCCTACATTTCCCACTACTCACCACTACACCCCAACCCCGGAGGGATTGGAACAGCCAATTACCCTACATTTCCCACTACTGACCCATTTTTTGCAAAAAAATATTTGATTATAAAGTTTGCCAATATAAAGAAATCATAAGGCATCCGATATTTTGTCAGCTAAATTCGAATCTCGCTTCGCAAAAGCAAAATCAGGTTCAAACTTTCCAATGTTCTCTAGAAGGAAAAATTTACGGCCCCACTAAATCAAGTTCACCGATACCAAATTTGGCGAGGGCTGCACATAAATTTGGTGGGCGAAGATCCCACAATAAGTTCAAGGTCTTCGCCCCGGACCTCCTCACCGAGCGTCCTTCACAATTGAAGAATCAGATCTTCCCCCGTGTCATCGAGATCTCAATGGCAACGAAAAAAATGCAAAGAAGGCTCAAACTAAATTTGTAGAAACTACGGTTTTGATTTGGTTTTTTGGAATGAGTCCGAGCCAGAGTCTGAGTCTGAGTCTGAGCTCAAGAGCGAGTTAATCCCTGGTTTGAACCAGGGATAAATTTTTTTTTTGGCCCTCTTCCCAACCCTCCGGAGTTGGGGCCAGACGGAATAATTTTTTTCTGGCCCCCCTCTTGAAAAACACATATAATAAAAATGGTGAGTTGGAAATTTGGAGCCCAACTTATGATATCGAGAACCGGGGGATCTTTTTAACCTCCCCTGATTTTTACAATGGGGATTGGTTCATCATCTTTTGCGAACCAAAAAAAACGCCCTTATACACTAAAAGTGGACGAGGAATTTTCACGCTAGAATTGGAAGAATTCGAACAGTTTAAACGAGGATTTGCAATCGCCACATCATGGATGCCGAAGATAAGTTAAGAATCTCTATCCAATTGATTATGTAGACAAGTAGAACCCTTGGAAAGTGTGCAGAATTCGATCTCAAATATTTATGCGATACAATGGTCATGAAAGAGATTACATGATTTGATTTTTTTTTCTGAATGATTCGATTCTGACTGCGAGAGCGTGTAGGTAAAACAAAATCATCCCAGCTGGGATTTTTTTTTTTTTAATTTTTTAGTATTTTATTATTAAATTCTATTCTTATCTCATCTGTTCTACAACACACTTGGAAACAATCGAAATTGGAGACCTCCTACCACCTATTAATACTGCATACTTGATGCAACACACATACAGGTCCATATTTGGCACTGCTAAAAAAAAAATATTTTCTTTATTCTCAACAAAGTACATCATAATATAACAGTCTTAGATGAAAAAAAAACCCCGCTTATCTGTATGAGTTAGTACTCAGTATTGCAGTAGTTTCTATGACACCTGCAATAAAACTCTATCAGTATATATACATGTAAGCGCACACCCACTTTGTAACCCGCAATATATGACCCTTTGTGAACTACAAGTATGTACAGCTGATGGTCACCAAGACTGTCTGACCTGATTAAAATGCAACATCGTTAAATCTGTTTTTTTGTTGGTTATTTTTTTTTTGAATTTTTTGTGGACTTCCAGAAACCTAGTTTTCTGCAATTGGTTAATAAAATGGCAAATATGGTTGTTTTTTTTTGAAATTTTTTTTATCATTAGTATATATTTCTAAAACTCCTCTTTTGTAGATATCTCTTGTGGCCTAGCGTATAGAGTATCAGACGTGCTTCGCTATCAATAGACCACAAGACATATCTGAGTTCTGTCTACTGTGGCGCGCGGACAGTAATAGAACCTGATTAAAAAAAGAACCCCTAAAACTTAGGGACGAGCAAAGTGTTTTCTTCAATCATCCCTTAGGTTAGGGGTTAATTTCCCTCTGGGTTTTGCAAAAATTTTCCATAAAGTTGATTTGATTTTTTTTTTCATTTTAAATAAATGGGGTCTTGCACTTTTTTTTTCCTCCTATCGACAGCGCAGTTTTTTGTTTGTTCTTTTCATTTGTAAACGACAAAATTGAAATTCTAATTTTTTTTTGAGGGTTTTCACTTACTGACCATAACCTTCGAGAGAATGTTCTTAATGCGTTGTTTTTTTTTCCCAGCTGATTCCCAGCTTGCTCACAACCCTCAGACCGATCTCCTCTTTCCTCCCTCTCGGCTGTCAACTCAATCAGATCAATCCTGGTCCTGTTTTTTTATTCAGGCCTTGTGGCTTCTGTAATTTTCTAACTCCCAAGATGTGATGAATTCTTCGTTACTAACACGCCCCATCCTGAGCGCATTGGACACTAGATCTTTTCACGGTAATTCAGACCCGATTTCCAGCGGCTTTTGATGCTCTCATGTTTTTCAACTTTTTCATCGTCGCCTTCCGAGAGCCACGCTGGCTGCGCTTAACAAGCCCCCAACAATTCCACAACCTCCAAGAGGATGTACGGCAGCACAACTCCCCTTGCAGGTTCCAACTGCGCCAGTGCCTGAACCGACTTGCAACTAGTCCAGAGAACTTGAGCGAGATTGTCGAAACACATTCCTGGCGGTCTTGTATTCCTCCTTAGCTTCTCTCGGTGATCTCACTTTTCACCTTCCAAAAATTCTCTGATTTTCGGCTATTTTGTTTGAGTCGAAACTGCTCTACGCTCGTTTCACATCCTGACCTGGTGGAAGGATCAGGATAAATTTTCGGTGCACTAGGTTGCTTCATCTTTATTATTAGATCGCACGTCATCGTGGTAATCTTCCACGTGATAATCTTAAACGAATGTTTGGAATGATTTCATTTGGCTGAATGTCTGTCATAGAGCTCATAAAGCCGAAGTGTTTCGATTCCCCATCCAATGATTCTGTTAAGATTCCTTAGTATTGAGGTTTTCATAATCAAGCATTGTTTTCCATGTGACCCATTCACCCAGAATCATCCTTTGTATTGGTTGGACTCGTCGAGTGTGATTGAGTTTGGTGGTATCCAGGGAGATGTTTCCGGTTTCAACATGCATTTACCCCTCATGATGGAAATTTGTGTATGTTAGGGAACCATCTTGTTGCCCATCGATTTGAATGTAGGAACGGTACTTTTGCGTTGGATGCATAATCCCATAGTGAATTTGGTTATTCGTATGTAGGTGAATCTCCATCTTGGCAGAAAATATAGAATCCAGGGTTGGGTATTCCAGGTTTAAATGCTGTTAGAAGCGTCGTGTTTTGGGGGGGGTCTCATATCCCATCATCTATAAGCCAAACATTCCAGTGTATTGTTGTCCCCCTGGTTTATTGTTGTAACATTTTCCAATGGATCTCGAAGATTATTTGGAATCTGCACTTGAAGTCCATTTGCCAGATTAATGTTCTCTCTAGCTCTAGGAAACGTGCCTTTGGTTCCATCTTCGTGAGGAAAAGACGATATATCTCCCGAGATCGTAAGGTTTTACATCATGCTCGTGTTGCACAAGCGCGTCCACGTAACCTTTGTTACAAGCTCTATCTCCATTATCGAATGGAGGACCACCTTTTCACATTGTGAAGTCCCACATTCAAATCCCCAGTCATTTCCTCCACATTTCTCCAGCAGCTTTGTCCAACTTGATGAGAGCACGAAATTTAAACATCGCTAAAGGCCGTTGCAGCATCCTTGTTCTTTTCATTCGGATCCCATCCAATTCCACTATTTTTTTGTTTCCCCATATTGAGTCGACCGTCATGCGACCTCCCGATTTATATAGAACATCAAGCCTTCAATGCATATTGTGTTAGGTTCTACTTTCCCCAACCCCGCTTGGATGAATTCTTCTCGCTCTCCGATTTCACTCATCGACCGTAGATTTACATCTTCTTTTATTTTACTTCTAGTAACACGTCGACAGGCATGTTTTGTGGTGTCAGTTTATGATCGGCACCGTTGTTCCACTGAATTTTGAAATCAATCGATTTCCGAAATGTTTGGGTTAAGTTAGCTCCCAACTCTCGGCATTTTCATATCGAATCTTGTAACACTCCCCAAATTTAACATCACCACGCATAATCGAATGTTTTTTTCAACGCTGGTGTACCCTTGATTTTAATCACGATCATTCGCGAGATTGTCAGGGTGCCTTATGTGCTTCAGGTAAACCAAAATTCTCTTGGGGTAAATTCCACACCTATCGCCTGTTGTAGTTCCAGAGTCCCACCATCTTCATCATCCAAACCTAGCCTATATCTGATAGGCTCTGGCAACCAAACTTGGAAGATTTTTCCGGGATCGTCATTTCGATCAAACCGGTTTTTCACGATTACTTTTCGCAGGTAAGGGCTCGTGATCGCGCTAGTTAGTTTTTGAGCTACTTGAAAAGTGTAATTTCAGCTGGAACAACAACACTGTTGGATGTTGCTGGACTGGCTCCGTATCTGTTTAAAAAAAACGGGGGTCATATCACTGTAAGGTTGTACCATCCTACCTAAACTTGTATCTCCTTCAAGCGCTATTTTTTCTCCTTCCCGATTTTCATTCGAGTTTGTAATCGATTTCTCTGCCCTTGCTAGCGTTAATTATGTTCAGTTGGCTTTTCATCTTTTATTTTACTAAAATAAAGATGCTCACTCATCGTGGTTTGTGATGTTTTTTTTTGGGAAACGACTCATCCATTCTCGTTGATAAAACAGGAAATTCACGTGAATGGAAAAATGAGCTTCGGAATCCGTTTCCCAAACATATGGATGAATTACAAGCTTTCCAAGTTCAGACGGGTGGGCATTGAACGAAATTAATCAACAAGCGTCCAAACCCCATGCAGTTTTGGGAAACCAACTAAATTTTGTCGTTTTGGGCAGCGACTTTACAGTTGCGGTATTTCGAAGAAAGAGCTCCACCACGAGACCCAATATCAGGAGCGTCTCAGATTTCACGCTTCCTATTCAAATCAGACGGAATTTTGAGTAGATTAACTGCCCATTCCCTCCGAGCGTCGTTCCATGCTCTAATAATGCACATGATATGAAAAGCCTTTGAGAGGTATGCCAAAGCGAATTCGGTATTACAGAATGAACTTTTTCCGGCAGAAATTCCTATCCTCTGAATGGCTTGGAATCTCTGATATTTTTGCTATCGAAAACCACTACACTACGGAGGTAATGAGAATGAGGCAAGCAGAAAATCTGAAGACCATCGATGGCTATATTAATGAAGGACAATTTTCCGCGGTGTAATTCCATCCAGCCGGAAAATTTGGTGAGTGACCAGGCCATACATACCAGGTATTACGTAGAACAGAATTTCAGACGAGATCCTTGTTACGGTGAATGTGTCTCCGGATGGAACCATTTATTCCGCCATAGGATCCTTCGTTTTTGATTCCATTCCTACGGATTAACTAGGGCTGGTGTTGAGAGGATGATTCAATCAGGACTTATGCGTGGTCTATCCTAGGAGCACAAGCTCAATTTAGGTCAAGCATAATAGGTAAAGGTAGAGCTTTCGGTGCTCAAACAGTTTCTAGCATGTAGAGGATGCCATTCAATAGCATCGATATTCCAAGCTCGATAGAGAGGTATCAGTCCTACCCTGCTTAGCTAAAGCAACCGGATTTTGTTGTGGGGCAAGGTTTATACCTAAATACCATCAACATGACCTCCCATGTGGGAAGTTTTCAATGGGTCAACACCTTATCCAAATCGCGACTACGGAAATTGCCAACTTGTCTTAAACGAAAAGGTAAATGACGAAGTTTTCCTGTTCAATCAGAGTTATCCGACGACGTTTTGCCGACAATACCACCACAAATGAGATGCGGGTCACGACGCTGTCGTAGCAGATGATGAGGTCGCTATGCGGCTGCAGATGAAGATTTTTCTCACGATGAGAAAAAACTGATGTTAACGTTTTGGGGAATTTTAGGATCGGTAGCAATTTGGATGATAAAATAAAAATATTGCGCCTCTGTAGTTATGATGATTGGCTCCACCTTGACCAATGCCCAAGCTTCACGGGGAGCAAAATTTCCTTTTCAGTCAATGCTTCGTCGGCTGAACGTGAGCGAAACGTCGAGCCATTGAGAAGTTCAAATGGTAGAGATCAGTGGACGAAAGCTAGCCTGGAGAGAATAGACTATATTAACTATCAAGCGGAAACAGGAAGTCCATGCCGAACAACTTCAAAGATGTTGACCCATGGCTATCAGACGTAATTACAATCTACCCCCCCCCCCCCGTGGGATCCAACTAGAAGATTTTCCTTCCGAGCCTCAACTCCATATTATCTAGTGAGGATCAAAAGAGGCTATTCAAAAGGAGAGTTTGGCTTTGGCCTGCTGTTGGAAGACGCGACATATTTTGGTTTGGTATTTCGTTTGAGGAGAAAAAAAAAAAAAAATCCCAACAGGAATTTTATCCTGCTGGGTTTTTTTTTTACTACTTGCTGGGCTGATATCCTCGGGAACTGAATCCCTGAGTGACCAACCCATCTCCTGATCATGGTCGCTGAGAACAACGCTTAGTCGACATTTTCCAACATCTTCGCGATCCAATTTTCCTCCCCAAATTAGGAGTTTGCATTTTGAGAAGTTTTTTTTTCACTAACATGTGTGTTTTTTTCCAACGATGAGTCCGCCAAAACCGCGGAATGATAAGCTCCAGTGACGATCATATTCACATTTGAATCGCCCATTTTCTCCCCTTTTATTCTAATAGAAAAACATGAATCAAGATCGATGTAAACGCGAACATATCAGCGAACAACCAACTCCAATTTGATTAGCATGTTTTGAGTAGTTTCTTTCACTGTATAATTTTCCAACGTTTTCATTTCATCTTTCACTCACATCTATAAGCTGCTGAGCGACTGATACTCGGCAAGATCAATGAACGGTCGAGGCAAATTTACCAAGCACCCAGACTGGATTTCGAAGAGGTAAATAAAACGCCAGATAGCAAGATAGTTAATGACATCGAGACAGCCTTCCAGAAGAAGCAGAAGTTTGGAGCAGTCTTCATGAATAACTGCTGCGTACGAATACAGTATGTGCACCGAGGTTCTCTACCTCAAGCTACTCAAAAATCTTCACTGTGTCAAGCTTGTCCACGTTCATATGCTGCTATCCAAGGACAGATCTTTCGTTGGAGACATCAAATGGGACAAAGCAGTAGTAAGCGCAAACTTCGGAATGGTGGTCACACAAGGTTCTGTCCTGGACACCAGTCTCTTCAACATTTACGTCCTAGATATGCCAAAGGGAGTTTGTTCACAGTACTACCTACGCAGACACACGGCACTGGAATGCTGGTATGATCCTTTGAGTCCTAGAAACAGTGTTGCAGAAAGACCTAAATCACGGTAAGCCAATTCTTCAACCGAGCACTTATACCAACTCAGCAAACCCAAGACCGTCAGCTCTGTTTTCTTTTTCTTGTTTTTTTTCCTTGCAAAATCCCGATGCGCAACAAGAGAACTAAACATCACTCTAGGTGGAGAAAATCTGTCACATGACCCAACACGAAGTACCTTGGGTCACAATGGACCGCAGCCTTAATTTCAATCAACACACCAAGGACAGTCGATGCCCAAGGGGACGCAGTCTCGTGTTAACCTCCTCAGAAGCCTCGCAGGAACTGGATGGGGCGCATCCTTTGACACCTTACATACATAAACTGTTGCCTTGGCATACTACACTGTGAATACGATGCCCCCAGTATGGAGTCACAGGCGTGTACATTTACACCAGATTGATGTCGTTCTGATGATGCAATGAGACTTGTGAGTGGTTGCATTTTTGGCGACGCCTGTAGAATACCATCCAATTCTGTCTGGCATATCTCCTGCAAACCCTAGGAGGAATCTTCAGACGATCAAGCTCGCCACGAAATGTGATGAACCTGGTAGTCTAAGCCCACCACCAAACACCCTTTTGAGGATCAGAGAAGTCCACGGAATCACTTTGACTACCCAATCCAGGACACTGCAGTCACAGTATCCCTATCGACATCTTGGATCAATGACAGCTGGTATGTGAGCAATGTCATCCTCTACTTTGAACCTAAAGGCAGTTTGTGGACAGCCCATCCAGCAAGCCCAAAGGCTGTGACCTTGATAGGAAAGCAGGGTCAACCTCAACCGACTCAGAACTGGCATTGGCGGTACAAAGAACTTCATTCACAAGATCGGAGTAGACCCATAAGACAAACTGGAATTGTGGAGAGCCACAAACATTAGCCACATTCATAGATGAACTGTGAGGTTTACAAGTCCCCAAGAGGAATTCCAGGCCGGATCAACCTGGGGATGATGAAACTATCAGCTGGGTTAAAGACGGATTTCCACTGTGATTTTGACTTGACGAACGAACGAACGATTCATCTCGATTTGTCCTCACCTCCAAAAGTCGACTCTCCCTTCTTTCAGCTCAAGGAGTTTTCTTGTCTAACTGCTAGTCTTTCCCTTACGATTCATCTCTCATTTGTTTGATATGGTGAAAAAAAAACCCTGATTCGAAATTTTAATTTCAATAGGGTTTTTTATTCGATGATTTTTTCGTATTCCGTCTTGACAAAAGTCTACAAAATATATCCACACCCACTATCAAACTACCAGAGGTGTTATGCGAGAAGCAACACCCGCTCCAGCTGCTTTCAAAATGAAGCTCAATGCTACCGCTAATGCCAGGAAGTGAGATTAGCAGTTATCTCCCAGCTCAGCAGGTAAGATCAGCTATTTTTTGCAACTGATAGCTTGATCCACTCTGTCAAAGTTTTCGGCTTGGGTTTGGGAGCTGGCCCCCCGGAGTCGGGCTCGGTTTCGGAAATGGGGGTTTTTGTGTTGGAGATGGGAGGTAAGATATACTGCCGACTTGGTCGCTAAGAGGAAGTCCTTCGACTATTAGGCTGTAATCGCTAACCCCAATGCGTGATAACTGGGACTAACGCACTTCCTTTGCTCTCGAACAAAGTACGACCATTCATTTGCAAAGGTTCGGCACCCTCCAAAAAGACGTGAGAGGAGTGATTTTATACTCTTGAGTGGAATTTTCCACTTTTACATTTTGTTAGCAATTGCATCATCAAAATTCTTGATCCTTTTTCCAACTCTTGAATGCGAGCTCTATCTTCTTCATCGATTTAATAAGCTCATCTTCTTCACCACCACACTCAAGGAGAGGATCTTCCTCATAACCAGGGTTGACAAAGCTTATTGTTTGATTTTTATTTTTTTCCTTGCTTTTGAGCTCTTCGACGTTATCATCCCTATTTTTTATGAGATCCTTTTGAATATCCGCTGACTTGCGAAGCTGATGAGTTTCAGTACTGAAACGACTTACATGCACCGGATTGGCAAATGGATCATTTTCTAATTGAGTGGATAGTGTGATTGGAGCACGATACATTATCAATCTGGATATCAAAAGGGTTTAGTCTTGCTGATGGTGATCTGCCACTCTTCGGAGTTTCAAGCCTTTATTAATACAAATCATTTGTCATTTGATTGCTTGGTTTTGTTGTGATTTTTAAGTCTTGGTGTATTTTCGTTTCCAATTTTAACACTAAACCTTCCTTAACCAATTCTGCACGACCTGAGCGCTACCGCTCGTATCTTTTTAAGCATTTAGTGCATAAATTCCTTGGTTCCACCACCTTGGTTAAATACCAAGTTTTCCCCCTAAATTTTGCAATGATCCTCCCACCTCGTATCCAAGTGTTGCTTTTTTTTCATGTTTACCTGCCTTTTTGAGGGTTTGGTTCTAAATAAATACTACCCCTTTTTACATATTCATTGAACTTTTTTTTTTTTTCCGATTTCTTATCTATTTCTTCATCTAGAATTTCTTCTTCCGTTAGCCTCTAATTGGCTGATGTAGGATCTCAGATCTGATGAAGTGCATTGAGTCAATCTACCACGCTATATTCCTCAGCTTCTTCTTCATCAGTAATGGCTTCTGGCTGTGGGATGCTTCCTCTACGTGTGGTATTATGGTTCCACCACCCTCCAAAATCTCGTTTCCTCTTCTCTTCTGCCAAACCTCCAGTTGCACCGGTTGTACCACCCTCTGTAGCATCCCATACTCTACTCCTCATCAACTCTTTGCAGGCAAAATCTTCACGCGGCATTGGGACAAAATCAGTCATTTTTGCCGCTTTTTTATTTTACCCTAATAATAAGAAATATGGCGACTAAATTAACGGACATCAAATTGATCCGATTGGAAATTTTCGCACACGGAGAGGGCTTCAGGTGTACGGCGTACAATAGCACACTCAGTCCCGGCACCATATCCTTGGGGGATACTCACGGTGAGATTTCCCGATATCGGAAAATGACGTCATAAATCCCAGGAACATCGATGCGACATTACAGTTTGGGATTTGAATTTCGGCAGCAGGAGCCAAAAAAAAAATGATGCAACAGAACGATGTGACATCTCGAGGGCGATAGTATCCAGATTGAGTAAAGACTGGAATGAAGGAGCGTCTTCACGCGAATGACGCGGATATTTTGATGTGTTACGAGGACAGATGTGGATGACCATCAGGGAACGTGAAAACGCGTTTATACAGGGTATCCAACATCGGAGGCTGTACGAAAAATCAGGATCGATGCTGGAGACCCAGCGGATAATGTCGTGGCTGACGTGGCGATTGGAACCGCTTACGATAATCTCTTTTGCATTCCTCTGGATTTTGGATGCTGTCATCACACACCCCGTTCTTCCAGAGTGATCTCAAAGATCGCTTGTCTAATTACGAGCTGACATTCAACGACTTTGGAAATTCTAGATAAGCCCTGACACAACAGCCAGCTATACAATTTTCGACATCACCTGGATTTGAAGCTTTTGAGATCCTCTTAACCCTGGCACGACCTAGAAAAACCCACAGATGGGTAGATTCAATAGTTTTTTTTCGACAACATCACACGACATAGCAAGGAATCTGTGAAAGCTGATGCAATCTGGAAATTTCTCGATGGCCCCGTCAGGCCAGAGCTGAATGGTATTCTACTTTTGTTCATGGATCCAAACGATGGAGAGCAAACACCAAGAAGACGTGGCTGAAGTTCTACAACCGGGCCAGGGCCCAATTAAAAAAGGTTTCCGCACTAGGATGGTAACCCAATCAGCTAGTTTCTAGCGGCATGAGACCAACTCAGATGTTTAACAAATCAGAAAAAACATTTTGCCGACGGGAAAGCACAGACGTCCCTCTTCTTAAGGAAGGTCATCCTGGCTGATTGTGTTTTGCCAGAATATCTAACACGAAGTACGGTCTTTGGTTGGATATCAGGTCTAGCGATGATGATAAACGATTCACGGAAATGGGAGAAAAATCGAGGTGTTGGACAGGGTGCCTCCACATAGAGATAGAAAGGAATCATATGCTGCTGGAAACCTAGACGCCCTACATCATTTTACGTGCGGACTGCAGTCTGAATTTCGAAAATGGACGGCTGAGGGGCGTTCAAAAATAGCTGCTCATCATACACCAATCACCCCCCAAAAAAAAACCTTCTATGGAAGGTTGATTTTTTTTGCCGCTACTAAAATAAAAAAAAAATGGAGTATCTGAGGAAATTTGCCATACACAGAGCGAGCGCTGTGATTTCAGGCGAGACTAGTCAGGAAGACAGAATTTTCATTCTGGATCTCCTTGAAAATAATACAAAGACTTTTTCGAGTACATTGTGATAATCTAATCTCTGCCCCAACTGGAGCAGCAATAAAGCCTACCCAAATCGGGAGTGGGTGATCAATGATCCAGATCAGGTTTTTATGGTTGACCCCGAGAATTGTTTCCTTTACATTACATCCTCCCAAGGAGATGTGTTTCAAATGACAATCAAGTTTTTTTTTACGAGATTCATAGGTAGAGATGACTGACGGACAGGTTCCGTTTTTTGATCGCTGACCGTTATCAATCGTCTGCCGAAGAAGGGAGCGACAAAAAAAGAAGCTGCTCTGATAAGCTAGCGTGGTTCCGACTCCCATGATAATTGTTCTCTATGTATTTTGTCTCAGGATTACGTCGCTGTTCCAAAACCATCAGGAGGCAGATAAAGTGGCTGGCTACCTTTTGGCGCAAAGACGGAGATGATTTTGACACGATTATGAAGGAAATAAGGTGGTACCATTCCCCGAAAGAAACTGAACAAAGTATAGCAAAAGCATTATTCAACATTGTTACTATATTTGCAACCCCCTCGCGGGTAGAATTTGGTAATAAATAAAATATTCTGACATTCGACAAAATCCCGATGAAGAAGCCAGAAGTGAGATTCCAGAGTTTCGCAAAGCAAACTCGGGATGTTATAGTGACAATAGGGAAAAGCTTATTAAGCTCGTTTTTTCTGGTCATGAGCAAAGAATTTCTTGGAAAAATTATACCTCGGATGAAATCGAAAGCTTGAGCAGAAAGAAAATCGAAAAATTATATGCTCGATATGAAAGTCGGTTGGAGCTTTGGTGACAAAGACCCTAAAAAAAAACAGATCGTCTCGGCTTAACTCAAACATTGTTTAAAGTTGTTGCTTCCTGGAAATTTTACTCTCAACAATTCGTGAGGAACTGGAAGAAGTCTAAATTGGGCACCTTTCATCAATTTTGGCTCTGAGCACCTGCACTAGTAGCAGGTTCAAAAATTCGGAAAATGGTTGGCTCCCTATAAACTTTGCTGCGGACTAGTAATCATATCAGCCAGTAAAAAGCTTCCTCTTGAGCCTGCCAGAGAGTAAAGTATGTGGTGTAGATAAAATAGATGAAAAAAAATCCTATTCACCGTTTATCGTGAATAGGATTTTTTGTGTTGCATGAGCTTTGGTCAAGAAAAATACGTTCTTGTGGAGTTTTGTGTCGAAAAATTCGTTCTTGCAGGACTTAGTCCAAGAAAAATCGTCTTGTCGGAGTTTTTGTTCAAGAAAATTCGTTCTTGCAAGAGCTTTAGTCAAAAAATTGTTCTTGTAGGAGTTTTTGGTCCCAAGAAAAATCATGTAATCTGATGGTTTGTCCACAAAATTTAGACGTGCTCAAGAATTTCCAAATAAATAAAAGATGGCGATCAGGGCGATCACAAACAGCGGAGCCAATTCCCAAAACGGAAGAAGCAACTCCCCAAAACGTGGAAAAACCACCAGTGAAGTGACCGCAACCTCCGTCCAAAAAAGTAAAAAATCCTGAAAAAGTTGCGCGGGGAAGGCTCTAAGCCGCCAAAAATCAGAAAGACTCCGCAAGTTTGAAAGCTTTCGAAGAAACTCAAAAAGCTGAACGAAAGTTAAACAAAAGCCAGATCCAGCGCCTGGTGAAAAAAGATGATTGTCAATCCCTCTTGTTTCTTGTAGTGGGAGTATTGGTAGTTGGATATTAGTTGCGCTTTCATATGTGCTCCGTTGTCTAACGAGAAACTGACAGCTACGCCACCAGCTCCCCACCAACTCCATCTCTAAATCAGATAGAAAGCAAACGTCTCTAATTCACACGATTTCGTCGATGAATTCTAGATTCCCTCGGTTGAATACCCAGCCGGGATTTTTTTAATAAAAATGCGTGATTTTAATCTGCGAAGATTGTGGATCTGAAAATAAGACCTAGAAAACTTCTTTCTTTGATGTAAAAGATCTGCGAAGATTGTGGATCGTTGAATACAATACCAGACTTCTTTGATCCGCTTGTAAATTGCGGATCTGAAAATAATAATTCTGCCTTTACCGATGTGAAAGATCTGCTAAATATTGGCTGTACGATGGAGGCGAATATATTTTTCCAGATGATTATTCGGAATTATTGTGATGAATTCTGAAATCGAAAAAGTAAGGAACAAGACAAGATATTGAGCTTCAAGGGATACCAATATATTCAATGCAAACTTTAGGGATTACGGCTGATTTATTTGACAAAGTTAAACAAGTTGATCGGAAGTCCTCAACCAGTAAGAAAGACATATTGAAATTCTTGACAATCAAGACTCATTGATCAAACACAATTTACAAGTCGTTCATGCATCATGCGATTTTTACTATGAAGTACAAGGTAAATCCCCCTCGATTTTAAATCTGAAACGTTTTGTTTGATATAAACAATCTGATGTGGAAAAGCTGTTTCAAATTTTACTGGAGTGTCAAGCCTAGATTAAAAGAAATTATTTCGATTTCACCGATATGTGCTGTATCACCTACTCAAAAGAGAAACTACCCGTGACCCCGATATTTCCAGAGGTTAGAGGATTAATAGCATCAGAAACTTTTGATGATTTTTTGATCTAACAAAATTTATAGACGGCAAAAACATCTGGCTGGAATATCCAGCTAGAGTTTTTGGCAGCTCAGTTGTTTTATTGCACCCATACGAAGGTGTGAATTTGGTCTTCCAAGATAATTCTCTGTCATCCTTTGCATCAATGGCTTTAACCTCGTTCACCTCCTCGGTGTTTAAAACTTCATGACATGACTCCTGATGGTATTCATCGCCCGCATTTGAGGTTTTTTTGATCAAACAAACATTTTTCGTAATCACATAATGGTATTCTCTTTAATCGACTACTGACTATTATTTTACACCTTTGCATCGTTTTTTCCTCTCAAACCCTCATGCAATCTTGTATGCAGAGCTTCGCTCTCATTCAGCAAATTTAGAATTGCTTTCCGCCAGCTTCATCCTTGAACAACCTGTGATTTTTTTGTTCGTCCCAGTTGGAATTCGTGGATGATCCAGGCTGCGTAGTTGGATGTATCGAATAATTTTCTCACGTCTGGGGTGATATCAATTGTAGGAATCTTCGGTCTGAATCTCATATATCATAGCATTCGTATCTGTGGCAAGGAGTTTTACCTTGCTTCCATACTTGGCTTGATATAACCGAGTGAAAATCGTACAGTCTTTGTCTTCGAATTGTCGAGAATGCTCATACCCAGATAAATCGGTTTGTCGAGTTTCAGTTGGGTTTCCTCAATTGTATGGCTGACAAATTTTTTATCGATATAGTATAGCGACGGAAGATCGGTTTAGGCCACTAATTTTCAGCCTTGGCATCCGAGTTGACTAGCTTGATATCGACCCGATTTCGAACATTTCCATGTCTTTGCCGAACACGGAATTGTTCATTAGCTTGAAAAATCTTTCTCGAATTTTCATTCTTGGCCTCGAGTCGTAGTTGGTATTCCGGTCTAATGTACTTTTTTCGTGAATCCACTCCCCTCCTCTCGAATTTGATCCCACTAATGGATTTTTTCAAACTAATCCGAGCTCTAGGCATGGTTTCAAAGCTTCGTGATGGATGACGTACTTTTTCTTATCCCAAGATTTGGGATTAGTTTTCCACTCCATCAATCTCGATTTTTTTCTGGGCTAGAGGATAATCATTGTGAAATCATGTAGTTCGTGAGGGTAATCGAGATCCACCTCTAAGATGTGGGTGTTCTCCCAGTTTGGAAAAGTTCATTGTCAGTCATCCATTTGAAATCTCCTAACCGTAATGTCTTGCCCATCGCCCCACCCATAGAGATTGGTGGCAATCAAGATGACTGGATGAATTTCCAAGGACGCTCAGGTCATAAGCCTTCTCCCCATGTACTTGTTTATGGCCCTTATACCTGGTGGGGGAAATCATCGACACACCACCACCTCTGATACGCTTTTCAAACCTCATGTACAATGTCGCTGTCGTTATGATTCCAATCTGATACACTCCAGTTTTCTTTTTCATCATCGAATCGTACGAAGACCTTGAGCTGTGAAAACCATGCTGGGTCTAACCTTGTAATTTTTCACATGCAGACTTTTCGAACTTTTCAAACCACGTCCGCGAGAGAAGAACATCAGTCTTGATGTATATATCGTGATACTCTTTCATCGATTTCATGTCGAAGTCAGACCAGACCTTTGAGCCATGATCAGTCCTCCTCGGATATGTCCGGTGTTCGTTGAGGCTTGGAATAGAAGGCATCCTTTAATGGAAGTTGGTTGTCATTGAGTTTTCCAAGAGAATCTGTGTAATCGTACGGATAAACTCCCTTCCTGAGGAAAGTTGTCCTTTTATGAATCAACAGTGAAAAATTGGAAATTTCGGTAAACTCGGAAAGATTCGAAACGAGCTTACCCCAACCGTGGACATGAATTGAAGCTGTCAAGAAATCTAGATCACGTTGATGGACTGAGATTTCTTTACCACTTGACGAATTAGTCTACGTCTATCTATCTTTTTTCGTGAATGAAATATACTTTTTCTCATCAATGGGGATGCAATCGATATTGCCCGGCCTTCGTTTTGCGAGATTTTTATGAACAGATGTTCATCAGATCCCGCAAGCTTGTTGAAGAAATACTGGGATGAATTTCGGCTTTCTGCTTCCAGAATTACTCTGTTGTGGGCCGCTCCTCTGAACTTGCCGGTAAAGAGGCAGTGATCGCGGACGGTGTGATCAGCCTCTTGGTAGAAATTGCTTGCATATGTGGCAATGAGTGGATTTTTCGAAAATCTCCCGATCAAGATCCCCCAACAATCATATCCTTCGGGAACTTAAATTTTTTTGTAGATTTCTCGGATGTTCTCTTCCAAAGTTTTGACAAATGATTTGGGATACATCTTCATCCTCAATTTTTTTTTGTACCTCACCGGTCTTGACGTACACGATCGTCAAACACGTGATTGTAGCAAAATCCAGAGGCTCGTTTTCTGATATTTTTTTGTGTAGCTTGCTAATCCGGTTTGGCTGACAGTTTGAATCGGTTTTTCGTGAAAGATGCAAATCAGCGTGCACAAACAAAGGGTACTTGTTTGTATTTGAATGTTTTTGAATACTGGTATGAGTCTTCCATTGGCTTTCAATCCTCACGGCTTCATGTTCTGCAATCTCTTCGTGCATCTTGAGACGATCTTCACAGGTGTCAGATGTATACATCCAAGCAGTAGTCGTTTTGCACGATATTTGAAATTTTACCGCAGAGCAATTTCTACTAATATTTTTGCCACCCAGTTATCTGTAACTTCTCCAACCATCCAGAATTCACTACGGAAACAAAAAGAAGGAGAATTTTGATTCTTTCGGTTGTAGTGAGGGCTTTCTGAGTGGGAATGGGGCATCCAACTCATCATCGAGACCTGCAACATTGACTGCGATTGATGGGTTTTTTCCTCTCGAATTTGTCAAAGTCCTTGAGTGTCGTTGGAAATGTGATACCATCCCGTTTGGCTTCCGACTTTTGCTTCACGGTTTTTGTCGATTCGCTCGGCATTTATTCTTCACATGTATTAATAGCTCTAGTGACGGACCATTTGAAGCGCTCATCATCTTTGTTTTTGAGATGATGATTGGCGTGCTTTTTGGCTATCCGATCAGGGAGTGAGATGTATGAGGAACCACCCATAGGTCTAATATCTCGCCGTGTGACTTTCCAAGGATTTATCAAATCGAATGTCCAACTCACTCCTTGATTCTGGGCATTTAGCTAACTTTCCAGGATTGTTTTTTCCCCTTCTCGTAGAGCCCCAAGATCGGTGGCTGCCAGGATCACTTCTGGGTCTTCACTTTACCTTATCGAACGGACGTTCTAACATCTCCAGTTGACCCGTTTGTGGATGTTTTTTTCATCTGGCACCAGAAGACAGCTTTTGTTTTCGTCTGTCGATTATTCCCCGGGAGGCCTAATCACCCTGTTTTTCACGGTCGCAAGAATCTTACGGGCTATATTCGGGTTTTTCATACTATCACGCTACTGGTTGAACAAATTTTTGAGAATATTGATTTTTCTCGCGATTTTGAAGGAGGTCCCTAGTTCTCGAGTTGGTACTGGCGATCTCAAGAAGAACTACCTCGAAGAACAGCATTTTTTGCCTTCTCTTCACTCTCTCACATTCGAATTCCTCCTCTGGCTATCCTTTCAGCTGTAAGTTTGCCTCTCGGATCCGCCTTCTTTCTTTCTTCTTTTCTTCGTTTATCGGGTGAATCTGGACGTCTGATAATTTCTAGAAGTTCAACTTTCTTCATGCGTTAGTAACCACGATATCCATTCTCCTTGGCATACTTTTTTTAGGTCCCTTGGTCGAAAGCGTATTGAGCATCACTGCTCTTCTTCTTTTTCGACCTGGTACACGACCTGGTACATGATGCTTCGACGGGCTAATTCTGTTTTATTATTATGAACAATTTAAATTTTATTTTTTATTTTTTCTTAAAATAGTACTTTCGGCAAGCTTTTTTTTCGAGACTCTTTAGTCCTCTCATATACTCTTTGCTATACTTAATCTTTTGACTTGTAAAATCGGGAACACACCCAAGTTGGTCTAAAAGCTCAGCTTTCCACCCTTTCATTTGAAATAGATTTTTGGACACCAAAATTTGTTTGGATTCTTTTTATAAAAGTCTATCCACTGGACGTTCCTGTAGAAAAAACAATGATATTTTCAACTTTGGGACTCGATAGTGATTTCTCTTTTTCTACGTTGTGATAAATTTTGATGCCCTCCATGTTTTTTATTATAGTCACTTTCAAAAAAAAATAATCAATTTTCATCGTGAATTGATTTTTTTTTTGCTTCGCTTTATTTGTAGTTACCGTTCTAGAGCTTCTACCATTCTCTAGCTTACATCCTTATCCTTCTCTCGGTCGGTGAATCGGAAGATTACGCGGCATAAATCCAGAATGACAACGATCATTCTCCTTTTTATATTTGTAAAAATAAATGGACATGTAAAACTCGCCGAGATTGTACTACTCACGCGACGTGTTTTTCTGGAAAGGATTCTCCGCTGTGCAAGCTAGCGAAGGAAGCCAAGTTATTTAAAGATGCAGCTAAATTTTTTGAAGAAGCAAGATTTGTGGCAGATTTATCTGTCAGCTCCGAAGTACATTCCTCGAGCAAAATTGATGTGAGTAATTCCCATGAGTTATCAGGCGGATTTATTTTTCTCCCTCATGATCGACCTGGAAAGGGACGTCAACTCTATAATTGGCTCTGCGGTGGGTTGAGTGGCTAACAGGTTCAAGAAGCTGACCCTCAGCCACAAAAATTCCGATGAAGTTGCAAAGCTTTCGAGAAATTTACGCTAGAAAGCGACTTGACCTTGCCAAATTTGGCTTCAAGTTGATCCGGTCTAAGATTCATGGGAGATTTTCAAAATTGCATGAAAAAATAGTTCGACGTTCAAAGTGGTGTTGGACAACATCGGGCTCAAGCTATTGTCGAAATATTCAGAGGACACTGGCAGAAATATTGTTTGGCTATCATACCGCGAAAGAAATTTGTTTGGAAAGCCAGAGGTGAAAGAATGTTAGATCCAGAGAATGGGTACAGAGACTGCCAGACGTGATTGCAGCGTTTGAATGACGAAAAAAACTCGTCTGATTGGAATGAAACCCAGCAAGGCAATCAAGAAGAAGAACATCGAAGCCAGAGTTCAGCTCTCAAAAAATTAAGAATGAATTCAAAGTTCCAAGCATAAAAATTGAGGGTACTTGTATGAACACTAGAATCTGGGAGAGATTCAAGAAGGCGGGTTCAACAGACCCAATTTGGTGTCTGGAACATACAACACAATCGACGGTGTTGTGAAGAAGAGTGGAGATCCAATTTTGTACTACCTACCGGATGGTGCTCCAAAACGATCCCTTCCTAGACAAGAATTATTGATCGTTCCGGAGGGGACAGTCAATCCTTCAAAAAATTTGAAGTAACTAAGCTGCAAAAAAAAAAAAAATTCTATCAAATTTCCGAGGCAAATGGAAATTACTGATTGGGTGTTTGCTTGGCTCTTCCTCTCTTGCTAACAGGAGATTTTTTGGTATTAAGCAGCCGCTGGAGTTTAGCAATTGAAGATTGTCAATATGGTTGTTTGATCTTATATGTTTCAATATGATCGACTTGCAGCTCTACTGGAATTTCACCGTTTGAAACACTCGTTAACAAAGGCTGTATGAAAGCGCTTGGCGGACACCATTGCAAATAGGTTTACTACTTGAAAATACCTCCATTGTTGAGGCGAGGCTTCAAAACTCTCATGTTTTTAAATTCCGAACAGTTCCATCCTCTTTTGCACCACTAAAAAAAAATTTGCGGTAACCGTTGTGTTGTGCTATGCAGCCCGCATTTGATTTTCTATATATTCAAACTTTATATTTTTCACTTTTGGTTTTTTTCCAGAAAAAATTATTCCGTCTGGCTCCAACCCCTCCGGGGTTGGACGGAGGGCCAAAAAAAATACCCTGGTCAAACCATGGATTTACTCGCTCTCGGGCTCAGACTCATACCAGAATCTGGGGGGCTCCGGACTCATCAAAACAGATCTACACCGTAGTAAAATTTAGTTTTTGAGCTTTGTCATTTTTTTCGTGCCATTGGATCTAATGAACACGGGCAGTATCTGTTTCTTCAGGTGTGAAGACGCCTCGGCTGAGGATGCCCGGGCGAAGACCTTGAACTTATTGTGAGGGTCTTCGCCCACCAAATTTACAATGCAGCCCTCACCGAATTGTGGTATCGGTGACTTGAAATTTAGTGAGGGCGTAAATTTTTCCTTCTTCTAGAACATCGAAATTTTGAACCATCTGCTTTTGCTTTGCCATCGAGATCGAATTTCTTCAGCTGACAAAATTATTGGATGCCATTATGATTTTCTGTATATGGCAAACTTTATAATTCAATTTTTTTTTTTGCAAACATTTTTATTTTTTGATTCTAGCACCTTCTGATTCAGTTGTTGTGATTGGTTGGGTCAATTGCTGTCCAACCCTCCGGGTTGGTAGTAATGGAACGGTAGGGCAATTGCTGTACTCAACCCCAATGGGCTTATGTGGATTTGCAAGTACAGGGTGGAAGAGTAAATGAGCTCGAAGTGCGATTATCCCATTACTCGTCGGCAAACATGTGTGGGCACACAGGTGATCTCGTGTTGCAGTTTCATTGATAACGGCCTCGAGGCGAGACACTCACTCTGCTAAAATCAGGGCATTCTGCGGGTCCATAATTTGCCTATGTCTCGCTAGTTTTGAGTATTGGTTCAACTTGGGTCTGGCCTAAGCATGGACCCCCTGAAGCGAATCTGGGCTAAGTGACCCAAGTCCGGGAAAAGTTAAGTGACTGTTCTCGGATCTAAGGACCCCCAAATGGGATTGTAAAAGGTAATTTATGAGGAATTCAGGCCTTCATGCAGTCCACAGCGAAGATTGGTAGGAGGAATATTTTCAATATTTTTTTCTGAATGTTGCATTTTTTGGAACACTCTGTAGTACAAAGTATAACAAGGCCTACAGGGTCCAATGTATACACGGCCTACACGTCCATGTACACACGGCCTACAAGGTCCAATGTACACACGGCCTACAAGGTTCAATATATACACGGCCTACAACGTCCATTTATTACCTGGCCCTACAATGTCCAATTTTACACACGACCCTACCAGTTCAATTTATACAACGACCTTCAAGGGTCCGGGCTTACAATGCGTCTTTCCTGTGCAAAACTCTTAACTAACTTATTCTCCGACACATGTTAGCTGAATCAGGCCAGGCCACTAGAATCTCAGGGGCCTGTACAAATTCCGGACTGTACATTGAAAAACACAGATAACAATTAGACACTCCTCATTAGAGGGCCTAATGATAGTACTTGAAGCTTACACTCATCTTGGGTGCAGTTAAAATTTCAACGTTCTGAGACTAATTTTTGACAAATCAATGAAAATGAATTGGCCAATACCTATAAATGAATGAGTGGTAAGTAACAATCCCTAACCATACAAAAATAAATAATTAAACAGGACGTCTTCAAAGTGTGACTTATATAATTTAGGCTATAAAATGCAACAACACCGATGGTGATTCATTTTTTTGATTTTTGATGATGATTTCTAATTTTTTTCTCATGCACGACAGCAATGCTTTTCTAAAGGAAGTTATTACGCTAGTATGCAGTTCAAATTTTAAATAAATATTTTTAAATTTATTTTTCAATAAACCTAGGTTAGGGGTTTTTACACCGATCAGTGCAAATTGAAAGAAATCTTATATCCTCAAAAACATCCCTGTCCTTTAATGTTATCCTATTTACTTTCGAGTCCCATAAGTGACATAACTTTAACGCAATTAAATTCTTTAACTATTATTTTATTATTTACTATTAAGTTATTTATTCAACCACCATATGGGATTTCAGAATTTAGTAGGCTTACATTTCCATTGAGCACAAACCATAAAAACCTACTAAAAGCGCACAATCTAATGTATTTTTGACTATGCGCATGCGCCGTGTCCATACAATGACGTCAATCCACTACATATGTAAATACAATATCGCGCCATTAAATATGCAAATAATACCATGCAACACCGTGCAGCCTATACATTGCGTCTACGCAGTGATCACACACAAAAAAAAAAAAACAGCAGCACGCATTAGAATATGCACGAGCAAAAATCTCAAAGAACGAAATTCGTTTTCATCAATTTGCACGCTCATAACTAGGCCAAATTTTAACGTAACAGTACCTCAAAATGACCGCTAGATCTTTAGTTCAGCATAAATTACCGAATTCCGAAACATCATCAATAACGAAAATGAATTTTGGTGTGTAATTTCCTGAAAGCCTAATGACAATTTTGATAAATACACAGTGAAAAACAACAACTTTAGCCTACATGCCATCATGTCATCTTGTAGGCCTAGAATTTCACATAAAATCCCGGATAAAATTACAATTATGAAGTTGCGCGCCCGTGGTTGCGCGATTGCCTAATATATCAAATTACACTCACCCAATGTTCTTCCACACCCAGGTAGCTCAGTGTAACTCAAAATCTTTCAAACGCGGACAAAATCTTAAGTTTTACTTGACAGTTAGCTAGCCGGCGAACTTGTCTCTATCCCTTTCTACTGCGAATGCTCATAAACACACAAAGCCAAAGATTAAAGGTACTCTATATGTTTGTAACTCCAATAAATTACTGCTTATTTCATTTCAGTTTTATCAGTTCAATTTATATGACGCCATGGCTTCGAACAGAGGAGGCATAAGTACAATATTAATCCAAGACTCACCGCGCCTTGCCCGTGTTCAATTCGCCAATGGTTTAAGAAGTGGCATCAACAATATCAATCCACCTGTTGCAAACAACACATTACATAACGGTCAACAGAAGAAAACCGGGCCACGTGGCGGCCTGAAAAGGGTAAGGACCTTGCACAATTTAAGACAACGAATGGTAGAGGCGAACCATAATGTCTTCTCTTCTAGCGAAAATGTCTCTTCTGAAGACGAAACGCAATCGTCTGGACAGGACTGCGAATACGAGATGAAGCGGCTACGTAAAACAGAACAACAACTTGGTAAAAACGGAGAAACACAGCCAATCAACACAAAGAAATCGACTTGGTATGGTTTTTCTATTTAATCGGTTTTTCCCGTTGGAATTAAGGGGATATGGTCTTCTAAACACGTTCGTGTGTGTGTGTGTGTGTGTGGGGGGGGGGGGGCTTCTGGAGTCCAGTGTCCAATTGGAATAATTCGACAAATCGTTGCACTCTAAGACATTAATATTCATGAAAGAAAATTGGACAACGTTGACCGGTTTACAAAAGGGGCGAAACAGCGATTTCCATGCCGGTCGAAAGGCGACCATTTTGTTTTGCCTTTTTCGTCACCATGAAGCACTAAAAACGATTTTTTTTTTTGTGAGTTGAGAATAGACCAAATTAATTAAATATTACAATAAATTGGGTGTTTGATATGGTGTAGTATTTTTCATGGTGCCTTTTCCAAACCATCCATTTTCCCCATTGACTTGTTCAGGGAAATGAAATACGGACCAATTTATGCCAGTATATAACTGGTTAAAGAAACACTAATTAATTCTAATAAGTATTTGTCTATAGTAGTAACATACGTTCAAATTATATGTTTACTGAGTGAAATTCTATTAGAGCTCATGTAAGTTATTGATCTTAAAAAGAACACATTTTTTACTTATATTTCAGCATAGAACATCAAAAGCCATTGGAGGTTTGTACAGTCAAGTTGATGAACGCGGATTGACGCCACTGCATCTGGCAGCTGAAAATAACCAGATAAGGCTCATAGAGACATGGCAGAAAAAGGCGCAGGTTTTTATTATCACAAAGTTATTATTGGTGACTTTTTAGGTGTTTGAGGTCGTTATAGGTCCCAGGAACATTCAAATAGCGTTGTATGTGGTTGTGTCAAGTCTACAGGAGGGACCAAAGCATTCAATATGTTGGGTTTGGTGCTGAATCAGTTGTTGATTTATCAGAGAGTACTAGAAAAGTCCGGTGAACTGGTTTGAATCTATTCCATGACCTGACTGATAATCATAGTTTCACAAATGATGTCCCTGGTAGTGTATTATCTTTTCTGGCCCTGTTTTTGCAATGGAAATGTGCCCATAAAGATTTGGAGTAGTTTTATCATCTTATTTCATGGGACATTTAAAAGAAGAAAAGAAAAAGAAACCATGGGTATAAATAAAAATTTTGAACAGATTAAATGTCAATATCATTCGAATAGCTCAATTCAAACCATAATATTTTTTTAATTACCCTTTTATATCGCTATAGTTAGAGGTCACAGGTTAAATGCTTCAATTACGTTATTCTTCACACGTTTCTTGTAGCTACAAGGAACTTGATAGTGCCTCATGCTTAAAAACCAAACGAACGACGCAGATTCTTGTTTCAGAAAATCGTACATAGAAGGATAGTATGTATCTCTGGAGTAACAGAGATCTTAAGTGTGAACAAGACGGTTAAGGTATCTGTTTCTCTAGAAACACACGTATGTTTCATATTTAATTTCGTTTCTAATTAATTATTTTCAGATGTCAATGTGACATCACCTGTAGACGGAGCGACACGCGCATGTTACTGCAGGTACAATTTTTTTGATGGCGGCAGAACTTCTCCTACAACTCGGAGCTGATGTTTCTAAGATGATAGAAAATGGCCAGACTGCTCTGCAATATTTTGTTGTAGGCGAGGATATCTGAATTTTGGTAAAGTTTGCTCACAACTTTTGATTCGTAAACAACTGATTTTTCAAAGTAAAATGTTCAGTTTCTAATTTTATTCTCTCAACATAATTTTATTAAAATGCTTGGGCTCCATTGTCTAACTATGGTATGGTAACTTATGTAATGGTAACGATGGAACATTTGATTCAGTAGACAGCAGTCACCCGGTTTTCCCGTGCGTTGTCATTGCCACGGGATTTCGACATTGGTCATCCGGATTCATAAAACTATCATTCGAATTCGTCGTATAGGCCTGCATTGGCCGGGTATCATGCATCGTTTAAGGCCTAACATTTGAAATGACTCTTACCACTACAGGATAGGAAGTGACCTTTTGACGGCAACTTGTTAGTGATGTACCACTCAGGAGAGGGGCACTCTAAATTACACGATTTTAATTCGAAAGTTTGTGGTAGGGACACCTCAATTCAATATATATATTATATATATATATATAAATATATATATATATATATATATAAAAAATATTATTATATATATAAATATATACTATAAATATATATATAAATATATAAACTATATATATATAAACTTATATATATCCTTAAATGTTTAACAACCCAAAAACATATTTATTACAAAGTATATATATATCCTTAAATGTATATATCAATATATATATATTATATCCTTAAATGTCATATATATATATATATATTACTATATATATATATATATATAGTATAATATATATATATATATGCTTAAAAGTAAATATTAATATAAATATATATATTATATATATATATATTAAATGTATATAGTTTTTATTTTGGCTCATGTCAAATTGATAAAACAACTTTTACTATTCACAACTATAAATTAGAAAAACATATAAATTGGAGCAGCAAGATTTGACAAAATTATACCACAATTGTTTTGATTCTTTAGCGTGCTAGTTCGAAAAGAAACAGAGTTTTGATGCACGCAATGAACAAAGAGAATTAGAAAAGTAAGAACAGAATTCATCCCGAAACACCTGACGAATTGAGACCCAATTGTTGAAACCCGGTGGAACCAACGACGTAATCCAACTACCCGTTATATCGCCGTTTTGAACCTCGGACTAAATTCATATCACGGGACCTCATTGAATGACCATGGTCAAAGTCGTTTGACAATCGGCTATTTGGAATGTCCAAAGACGAAATCGAGTTGGCAAATGTACAGTTTCGATTTTTTGGGACGAATTTGAACTAAACAATTGTGGAATTCGGATGAACATCGTGCGAAATCGAACGGGAAACCTATATTATTCACGGTGCAAATTGTTGGATAGGGTCATTTAGCATGAGCTTGAACAAATACAATAGGCAAAACGACCTTGCTATTGTTCACATAATTCCCTCCATACGTCTGCAGTTTAGTAATATGTACAAGACTTTTTTGTAGCACACAATTCAATAATGATTTGGGATGCTTTGTTTGGATTTCTATAACTTCAGAGACCACGCTTTTTCGAAACTTAAATTCCATCGCTTTAATTCTTTCTTCTTAACCCTCATTTACCCCTTCACATCATATTAAACAATCTTAGATATGTAGTTGACATTCAGCAACAATAATACACAATTGTATAATGAATCTAAGTGTTTAGACCTTAAATCAGGGTATTTTCCCAGAGTGTACAAAAAAATAGCGCATGTTGGCGTGACCTCCTGATTGACTGATTCAAATTGGACAATCGATTCTGAAGAAAGAGCCTTTTCAAAAATAACATAATAGCAGGCTGTTCCAAAGGTTACATGTGGAAAAATATCATTACCTTTATAGTACAGTAAAAATAATATACATTTACATTTTTTTCAGGAATTTAATGACAACATTTCTTCCCTACATTTACACCATTTTCAATCCCCTATCTGGTCAATTACGATAATTGGACAAACGAATGTAGAAGGAATTTTTAGCGGTTTTACATCCTCAGCTGGGATGATTATACCTATTAGTCCCAGTCCTGAATGTTTTGCTCTCTCCTGTCTGAGGCTGCGCATGAAGTGTCCTCAAGTTTCTGTTTGGTCTTGGCTATGAATGTCGCGCTGCAAGAGAGAACATGTAGCTAAATAGGATCTTTGATTGGAGTATGTTTTTTTTTATTTTCTTTTGTTTGTTTTTTGTTTATATGTTTTTATTTTTGTGTATTTGTATTTTGTTTTTATTCATTTAGTAATCTCTGCATACCATTTTTGTACGGTATAAACTTTCGTATTTCAGTTGTTAGTGCTGAAAGGCAAAGCGGACGTGAACTTTCTAGATCATGACCGGACAAGTCCTCTCCATCAGGCGATGTCCTCGGGAAATATGGATATCTGTACTTTCCTGGTATGTTTTTTTTTTATCCTTGATGATAACGGATATTCTCTAATTCTTAATTCTCTCTACTATTACTTAGTACTCCTCAGAAACTAAAATCTGTGTTTAGTTTCTTTGTGCCGACTATATACTCTACGCATTGTTGTTGTATTGTAATACACAGGCAAAAATGGTTCCAATTGTTGTCTTGTAATACACAGGCAGAAAATGGTTCCAATATACGTGCCCAAGATATTAACTGTGTTACTCCATTAATGCAAGCGGCTCAGTATGGATTCCAAGATTGTGTGCAGTTCCTGCTATCGATTGGTGAGTGAGTTTGTTCTATTATACTTTTACAATTATTGTTTTGTAACACTCGGTGCCTACACAGGCTGTGAATATCTCTGAACTCCTAAAACAGTGGTGTAGCCGACAGGGCCGTCCCCAGAGAGGGGGGTGTGTGGGGGGTGTGTGACCCCCCCATTTACAAAATTCTGTCGGCAAAATGTTGACTTGTCTCGGTGATAAGGGTATAATGTCGGCGCAACTGATTGATGGGCGGATTCGGCGGTGCACTCCTCCACATCTGTTTGTTGTTTGTTTCGATTCATAGCTGTATATGACTGGCTGTCGTTTATTGTGACAAGCGCCCCCCCCCCCCCCAATTAAAAAATCCCCCCCCCCCCGAGCTTCAAAATTTGAACCGAGTGAAAAAAAAATTGGGTCTACCTGGCGAGCGTAGCGAGCCCTAAAATTTGATAATTCTTGAATCCGGCCCATGATTTTGTCGGCAACACAGACTCAACACCCCCATTAAAATGGTCTGGGGACGCCCCTGGTAACCGATGAACTCGGTATATCTATGTGACTCTTGATTGACTTCAGTAGTTATAAACGTCCATTTGACCTACATTCGGGATCAGTACGCACTGTAGCAGGAACCATATTTTTGTTGCAGCGATCATTGTATTCGTGGTAATATCCGGGAGGGGAGGGATTTTTTTTGTGCTACGGTGATTAGACAACTAGCCTTATTCTATTCTGATTCATGTCATCTGTTTTTTCGTTTTCAAGCGCCCAAGGATGGAATTCTAGTGCAAGATTATGTGTCAGAAAAAGACAATGAAGGGAATACGGCTCTCCATCTAGCAGTTGGAAACAGACATATAAACGTAAGGCGAAGTTCGACTCCGGAATTTTCGAATATAGGCGAAATGTTATGGACGTTACATTCAAATTAACACCCTGTAAATTCAATAATGGATTAAAGGTGCACTGAGAGATCACACATCAAATACCCATAACAATTTGAAAACCCTAATTTTTTCACCAATGTAATGCATATCTTCAAATATATTATCATCTGGAAGATTTAGGTCCCATATGCACAAAATAGTTAACCTAGTCTAAGCATAATCTACTTCCACTGGAAAAGACGTTTTCCTTTGCATTGAAATGAGGTATTTTGTCATTTGAAATTTGCAGTTTATTCTTTGAAATTTACTAGTTACTTTATGAAGAAATTGTGATTTGTGAATAACTGTCAATTTTGGACAAAACTAATTTTGACTTAGACCAGGTCTAACTTTAAACCTAGTCTAACCCTTTGTACATACGGACCTTGTGCTCCCACCAGCGTCCAAATTAAGAAAATAAAGTGGTTGTCCCACGGACAACCAGGTTGGAATTTTTGGTTGTCCGCCAAAACTGTTGGTTGTCCGTATTTTGAAACAACTTTCTGTATAATTATACATGAAGCTCCTGCTGTTTAGGTCTGGTAATTGTAATAACTAATAACCAAATGAAAGCATTTATGAGTTAGAAATGCTTTCATTTGAAACAATTTATCGACTGTGTCAGGTTGCGGCGCATTCAAAGTGACTTTTGGCTCTAGATTTTATGGGCAACTGTAGAATAATTTTTGGTTGTCCAGCGCTCAATGTGGTTGTCCCGGGCAAGGACAACCGCTATTTCGAATGCTCCCACAGAAGATCCTTTCTCCCCATTCTATGTAGGCTTCTGGAACGCCCTTCCTGCTCGTGTAGCATCAGGACTTGCATAGCTTCAAAGGGAGGGTAATCATTGTTTTGGCGCCAATACGTCAGCGTTTACGTGTTTTAATGCCTAGATTAGCCTTGACATAAAAAAACTTTGAATTTGCCCTGGAGAGGTTGTCCTTTGGTACAAAATTTAGCCTTAAGATTCGCGTTTGCGTTTCATATTAAAGCCACAATAAGTTATTTTTTCAAAATTCGAGATTCCAATTTTTTTTCCTTTTAATTGCTAGTGTTAGTCTATCATTTAAAACGTCTTGAAGATATCCATTTACAAGAGGGCGTGTTAAGCTTAAGCACTTACAGTGGTCTTTACTACACGAATTTCCAATACCAGAATAAAACAAAAATAGACTTTGATGCAAAATGTGTCAAAAAGTACAATTGGCCATTTTCAAGGGGCTGCACCCCACTTATTACCGTTTTATGTGTTGCATTATTGGATTGGTTTCAATTCTACTATGTAACCTCTAGTATTGAACTAAAATGACTATAAAAAGTTATGACCCTCCAGACTTGGCCCAGAATGAACAAAGGCGCAATATTTAGGCCTCATTAACGCTAAAAGTAACATGCTATGACCTTCCTGATGCCAGATTTGAATTCTACACCAAATATTACCCCATTGATTTTTCAAATTTGTGGAGGGCTTCATTTCTAATTCGGTGACCCTCTCACAGAGTTCTTTCACAAATGGTGGCACTTTTGAGGGTGAACCCCCCTAATTTCCAATTGCTCTAGCGGGAAACGAAATGGACTATGACGCTCCAAATTTCAGGATTTTTCATATCTAATCAATGTCTACCACCACACTTTAAGCGAACAAAATCCCGACGTGCTGCGGTGCACATCTCGACTGTTGACATGGAATGGGCCGTATTTACTCCAATATGATAACTGGATATCTGTTGGTGTGCCTTAAAAACCTATTCTATGTAGTGGCGTAACAGGCGGGAAGGGGGTGCAGTGACTACTGTGGCCGGGAACAAAATGAAAAATCATGCAAATCAGCCGTTTTTGCCCTCTGACGGGAAATTGGCCTTTTAATGCCCCTGAAGTGAAAATTCCAAGCTGGGAATTTGCCCCCTCAAGCGGGCAGGCCCGATACGCGACTGTGTCTAAATTCCATTTGTGCAGTCGGTACTAAAGCTGGGGCATGAGGAATTTTGTGTTTGTAAAATAAGTAAAATATAGTGAGGTGCAAGATGGTGTCGGCGCAGGTGTGGTGGCGTTCTTGTTCCCTCCTTTCTCCATTAGGTTAAACCTACTATAGTTAGCTTCCTTAAGGCTCAAAATTCTGGCTGTATATTTTCTTGCCTGGCATGTTGAAAAACAAGGCTTTAAACGCCTGAAAATGTACTACTTATTTTAAGAAAGTCACGTAATATACACTGGTATTTTTCGCATTTGAGACGATTCCTCCGCGCTTTATTCATTCCCATCGATTTGTCCACTATAAACCATACCGTCTATATCATCTCGTGATAATCTTGTTGGAGCATTTCGTTTAGTGTTTTGATAACTACAAAAAACCTTAGTCATATTTCTTGACGACCTGGCCATTTGGATTTGGCTTGTACTTTGGTGTGATAATTGTTGTATTTCATCTGTGAAGTTTTAATGGGAAGAAACCTTCCTTTTTGATTAGACTATTGTATGAAAGTAAGTTATTCCTATTCTTTCCCTATCACTTGTTTTTTTCAAGTCGCTCGCATTTTATAGATCAAGGTGCCCCGTTTTAACATCAGAAGTCCACCAATGGTTTCACGCCGCTGCACCAGGCAGCAATCATCGGCGAAAAAGCTCTGGTTCAAATGCTGATAGATAAAGGCGCGGAAACAGAAGCGGAGGATTCCGTACAGATGACACCACTCCACAGGTTTATTAGTCGGGAAATGACCGAATTTTTTATGCTAATTATTTCATATCTTCAATGATAATGTTTCATTGTATAGAGTTACCTTGATTAAGACACTATATTTGATATAACTATCACCGTTTACAAAATAATATATTTCATAACCTATTCATGTTGTGTTTGTATTATATAGGGCGGCTTTGTACAATCGAGTCGATGCTCTGGTGCTACTCATAAAAGAGGTAAGTCTCTATGTAATGTGTTTTGAATCAAAGTCACTATTTTATAGATCAAATCGACGGCCGCGTCACATACTGACGTATTTGCAAAATACATTTCGAGAAAAACGGCTTTGAAAATTTTGCGATTTTAATTTGCTCCATACAGTTAATTAAAACATATATTTCAATTAAAACCTAGTGGGAATTCGCCAAAATAAGATAAATTGCAATTATATATTTAACCAATCAACTTCCAATTTATTTAAATATGCGAAATATAATGTTAAATAAAATACGTCATTATGTGAAAACGACAAAATAGCAATTTCAACAAATAACAAATACGTCGTGCAAATACGTCGTTATGTGACGCGTTTGCGCAAATACGTCACTATGTGAAAACGACAAAATAGCAAATCTACCACGAACTGAAAAATACGTCGCACAAATGAGTCACTATGTGAAACGGCGAATACTTCAAAATGAAGATACGATGTTATGGGCCTGCGCAAATAGATTTTCGACAAATACGTCGTTATATGATGCGGACAATTTAACGTTTTGCAAATACCTCATAATTAATATTTTACTAATTAAGCCACTTTGAGGTTTGAAATTTGGTGAATTTGTAGAGTAGTACAAAACAAACGTATATGCCAAATTTATCCAAAAGTTCCAAAATGTCGAATACATCACTATGTGACGCGGCCGACGAAATATTGCTGACCTGATACATTAGTATGGCAGGGGTAAATAAACTTTTTCGCTGTTTGCAAAATTTTGCCATTTGCGAGCCTCGAACTGACAGCTATATCAAAACGAGCATTTAACGTGACAACGCGACAGTTGATTCTCACTGTGCACAAAACAAATGGCCTTACAAGAGGTAAATTAATTGTTGTGTTACACCCTCATTGCAATGCGAGTTCGAGGCTCTGCCTGCAAATGGTGGACTGTGCGAAAGTTGAATGGCCGCAGTGGTTGGCAAATGATAACACAGAGAAAGGTTGATTATAGTCAAATGAAGTGAAATCGCATTGTCTTGTATCAATGAAAGTAAGCGGCGCTCGAGCGCGATATGCTAAAATCGAAAGAAAAAAAATAACGAGCCTGCCGTCATAAAAAAAATGGCAAAGATGACGTTCTTCATCGTCACTGCTGAAGTCTCTACCGTATCGCACCACTGCCTTGCTAATCAAGTCCCTTTCTAAAAAAAATGATTGCTTAAACAATGTTGAAGTCAAAGGCACACACACAACCCCACACATACCACCACACGGTGCCAACCCGCGCACCTCCCCCCCCCCCACACACAGTCTGTATGTGTTTTCGATTGGGGACACTAGTCCGAAACCTACTGATCAGGGACACACAAATGTCCCCTATCAGTGGTTTTCAAGCTTTGGTTTGTGTAGTGATTTCACTAGTTTCACTATCATGGGTTATGGGACAGAAAACACCACAATATTTGTGTGTTTCTAGGCCACCCCAAAACGTTGGGTCAAGGCCATTTTTAGCCCTTTTACAAATAGGGCTACCCCCTGGTATAGGCCCTACGATAGGGAACGTCCCCGGTCGTCAAATGTCCCCGATCGGAGGTTTTAGGCTATAAAATGTCCCCGATCGTTGGTGTTTACAAGTTCACACATGACACACACACACACACCCACGGGTAAACGCCTGCGCGTCTGACACTGCAATATAATACGCTTTGTGCAGTTAAAATTAAGTTGTTCTAATTTTTCATTAAAATATGTTTTCTTGATTAGGTCAACAAAATAATATGTTAGGCGGGGACGATACAGCCTGGTTCTTCTACGTAGAATGCTCGTGATAAAAATCATGGCTGTCATCTCATCACCAAATGCTGCATACGCAGACAGGATTAGAAGGCCCATGCTATGTAATTTTTATTTTGTGGTTAAATTTGTTTTTGATATGCTATGGTAGCCTAGATACCAAAAAAAGGCAATATAAACCGGTATTTGTTTCTGCTCGCCTTATTGTATGAAAGGGATTCTTTCTGGATGCAACAATAAACCAACTTCAAAACGCCCACTCCGCTGTGCCGCTTGAAAGGTCAAACCTGCGTGGCAGAAGTCTTGTCTGAACATGGTGCCAACCAATCCGGTCATAGACAAAGAAATGAATACGTCCCTTCTTTGGGCCGTTGCGGAACAGCATTTAGACTTCACCAAGATGTTGTTCGAAGACGGTCACGGTGAAATATATTATAGACTTGTTTCTGGATCGAAGAGAGCATCTGCCTTGCTTACTGTTACGGAAACTCCGCCCAGGTTGGCAATGCCCAGGTTCGATACTGTGTGATTAATTTATCCAATTACCAAATAGACTATTCAAATATACGTCATGGCCCACCATACATGTTATGGACAGATACATACATTTCAGGACTCCAGGACTACAATACATTAAGCTGTCAATCGATCCATGTTTTAGCGATTGCACAGGGATCATGACAGGTGAATGTATTGTAGTCCTGGAATGTGTCTATCTTGCCCACCACATGCTGCCTACTGGATACGGTCTATACAAAGCGTACGTGTTTTCAGGTTAGCAGCCGCCTTTGTTGTTAAACATACAATCACCTGCAATAAAAGATTTAGTCCAGGTGCAAAGCGGTGAATGCATATTATAGGTCACTTATGCCTCAAAGATGTTGCGCAATTCTCTGTAGGCGTTTTTGTTTTTGCGTAGGTGGGATAGAATGTGTCAATTCTTTGATAACAGATTAAGTATGTGTTTGTTTGACATTAAACATGATAAACAGTATAATTTTAAGTTTTATTGTAGAACTGTTCCCTATGGCTTTTGCAACTTCCAAAAATCACTTAAAGAGACTGAGGAGATTTCCGTAAAGAAACGCCCTCAATTTTTTGTCGAACCTCAGTTTTTTGGCATATTTGGAACGCTTACCAATGTATTAATACACCTTAAAATGAATAAGCCGAAATCGCCGTCTTTATGTAGTAAGATGATGATTTAGTACTTTCTGTCGTGCAACGACAGAAAATACAAGCATGGTGGGTTGTCTATGGGAGAGGTCAATTATTTACGCCAGGGGGATGGTAGGATTGAGGGGGGAACCCTAAAATTTTTTGTAAGAGAGAGGGGTGAAACGTGAAATTTTTCATCACGAGAGAGGGGTGAACATGAACTGTAAAATGGGGGAACTCAGCATGATCAAGGGGGAACGTGAAATTTTTGAACGGAAGCGAGGGGGGGGGGGAACGCGAACATTTTGCTCGAAAAAAAGTTGAAATTCTCACATTCCCCCCCCCCCACCCCCCCCCCCCCCCCCCACCCCCCCCCCCCCCCCCCCCCCCCACCCCCCCCACCCCCCCCCCCCCCCCCCCCCCCCCCCCCCACCCACCACAACCCCCCCCCCCCCCCACCCCCCCCCCCCCCCCCCCCCCCCCCCCCCCCCCCCCCGGCGTAATCAATGCCGTCCCTATGAGGAACGACTTACTGAGGGCAAGTACAAAACAAGGTTGGGGTTTTTTCTTTGACTGGTGTGTTCAAATAAGCCTTCGACACTTCTCGGTAGGTGTAGGGTCTACAACCCGATCCATGAACGTAAATATAATCAATATCCAATGAACTATATCTGATTTGAAAGTTGGTGACTCGATCATGGTCAAATCCAGCATGTTAAATGTTACTATGTTCGGGCACATTTTGAGACGTTGTTTGCTCATAAATTCAGAGGAAACATTTCATGAGCTTTAAATTTCAATCAGTTTAATCAGACATGAATTTTCCTCTATATCAAACTGACAATTTGATAGGGTAACGAAGGAGACGAGGTTTGTCGATGATCGGTCACACACCTTTAATTCCATATCTATAAATGGTCTTATTTGATTAAGCTGTTTAACTTCTCATTTGATATGGAGCCAAAATGGACATGAAGATGGCCAGGAAAGACACCACTACATGTCACATTGCATCCGAGTAAGCATCAGGATTATTTGTGGTCAATTGTTGTAAATAATCTTATGATCAGGTCTGTACACCTTCCTCTCTCTTCTTCTCTTACTAACTTGACGACAAATGGGATTTCAATGTTGTTAAGTTTTAAATAGTAAACATATTAATATTCTGAATCATCCTACAGTAGTTATATAGTAAAAAATAGTTCATATCCTTAAGGATAAATATTTAAAACAATCATCTCTCTCTCTACAATATAATAATTTTAAGAAAGTTGCCGCGATTCTTGAGAACTGAAAAAAAAAATGAAATGAAAATTATGCCGTTATGAAGTTGAAGGTATGGTAAGTCTTTTATTATGTATTTCTTGCACTTGAAAAGTTATATGAAGAAAACATGGATGGCATATTGATGCTATATGATAACTGATGTATCTAACATTGAAAGTGATAATTCATGTCAGGAGTATTGATTTTCTCACATGAGTGTTTAAATCTGAAGATCATATATCCCCACATATCAGGAGTATGTGTCCGAGTTTGTTATCGCCATGGTTATTAAAAACCGTTAGTATTATTATTACAATCTAATTATCAGTCACTCAGGTTGTACAAAACAAATTATTTTGAGTCGCCATCAATGTCCAAGCTCTTCGCGAAAGATAAACAATTCGCGCTTTCCAATCATACCATTAACAAAATCAATTTGAGATTGTTAACAGAGTGTATTTTGCTTCTTGAAAATAATTTAGATTTGGCAAATTAGAATGTGTTGAAGTGCTGTATAAAACATGCCCAGTTCCACTCAATGATGACGACATCGATGACATGACGCCATTACTGTTGGCAAGTCAAAATGGCCACCACCGTGTTGCTCAATTCCTCATTAATGTTGGAGCCGATATAGAAAGCAGGTATGTGAATGATTTGCTGCTGCTTTCTGTAATTCCATATTATTTTTCAACCTACCATACCAGACTAGACTGATGAAGGCTATTGAATTTGTATACCATTTCGCATCAATTTCACAGGTATTTATAGTAGTGGCGCTCGGTATCTTGCGATAACTTAAGCAGGCGTAAATGGTAACTTTGAAACAGCGTTACCAGGGGTAGAATCTCGTGGAGAGCTACGAGAGTCCATTACTTTGGATTCTCATAGGTGGAGTTTGCGTGAGTCTCTGCGCATTCTCCTCTAATCAGTGCGTATGAAACTTTTAAAAGTTTACGAGAATGTAACTGGATTCTCGTGGATTCCTTTGGCGGAGTCTTTGCGAGAGTATACTCTCGGATTTTCGCCGAAATTCTAGCCTTGAGTTATCCACTCTCACCAAGCCTTCACCTTTAATTTGTTCACGTTGTCCCGTCTCCATTTGTACTGAAAATATAGGTCGGGATTCACCACAAGTCGCCATGTTGTTTCCAAAATAGTGTGTAAAATGAAACCGAGATTCATCTTGCAAGATATTTCGTTAAGATCCTCCTGCTTCTGTGAATGAATTACGTAAATATTCACAACCTTTTTTTGATCGATTCGTCCAACATTGACGTGGCAGGATCAAGGCTCAGGTTGATGCCAGCATAAGCGTAAAACGGCATGTCGTGTAATGGTTATCTTGTTGGATTTTATAGCAAATGCACTACATATTGACTGCAAAATGTCAGCGATCTGCCTGCCACTACCTGTCAAACTAGCACATGTCTTTACTTTTATTATTGGCGGCTATGCGTGTTCGTGTGGTGTCATTGGCAACAAACAAATAATAAAATTCTGTTTCTACATACATTTTGATCTACTTCACAGGAACGACGACCGGTGCTCTTCACTAGCACTGGCAGTTAAAAACCATGCAATTAATGTAATGACTGTCCTTATAGCCAACAATGCCAATGTCAATGCAGTTGATAAAGATTTGGTAAGTATCATATTTACAATCAATGTGCCTAAATGTTATGGGAAAATTAGAGAGTAAGCGAGAGACATACGTACGCGCTTGCACCAACACACACGCAAGCGCAGGCGACATCAGAGCAGAGATCTACGCAGGTTCCATGTTATAAAACCTTATTTAGCCTGGTTAGTGACCAAAAAAAGCATGTATTTGCTTGCCAAGCCTTGTCCATGAAAAAAAGTCCTTGTATTATAGTATTTAAATTAAAGTGAGACTTCTTGCACATTTACATGAGGGTGAAATTGATACGGCGTTAAATCACCGGCCATGTGGACACTCGGCCTTTATGTCCCTGGTATATATAAAATTACTGTACAGAATCTGCTTACTTACTGGAAACTGATGCATTCAGTTCTACAGTGGTCTGTTAATGATAGAAGTTATGCCAAGGTTGAATGGGATGTCAAATCCGCTTTGCGCTAATTTCTTAATACAAGGTTGGCTGCCTAAAAACTTAGTTGTGTTATGTGTGCATTGATATAGGAGTGCATTATTTCTCTAATGTTGCGATAAAGAATTATATTTTGCAGTGTCCAAGGTATAAGTTATGTTCAATAACAACGTTTAATGAAATAGTTGTTTTCATTCTGATACATTGAAACATCCAAGCTCTTACATGTGGAATAATGATTTTTAGGTCAACAGTTGTTTACTAGCTACATTACTATACATTGTATAGTAAAGTAACTTGTTTTACCTGTGGCCATTGAATTAATTCCTCTTATCTCTCTCGGTGATGGACAGACCGAAAACTTTTAATGATGTCTCATTCTTTATAATATAATAGTTATTACATTCTCTCTTAACTTTAATGTTGATCGAAAAATAACTCTTATAGTAGATTCAACCCATCGTGTCACCAGGGGAAACGTTTCGGTCATCGTCGATATAGTTGGGAGAGGAGGAGGCCGAAAAAGAAAATATGTGCCCACTTTATCATATCACTGACCATCGGCATTTGATTTTGTTTTAAATTCTGCTTCTTGCTAACAATTTTCAACTTCACTCAACTGATGATATGTAAACATTTTGCTTTCTGTGCAGAATACCCCACTTCATTTCTGCGCGTTTGCTGGTCACGAATCCGCCGCCACCATATTGTTAGAGAGTGGTGCCGAGGTAACGCGTCAAAATTCTCAAGGGAAGTACCCGCTGGATCTGGCGATAGAAAACAGACATGAAGGAGTTGCAAAAGCCATTCTGTCATCTGAGTAAGAATCCCAACTCAATTTAATCCCCATTTTTTTGATCCTTTGAGATAACGAAAAAGTACATACCTGCAGAAAAAAAAATTAGGACTCAGACTTAACATATTGCTTTATAATGATACTCGGGTCATTCTCGGAAAAAGATGACATTTTCATGTCCCGCGACTTCACATGTTAACAACTTAAAATTAATCAAACATCTTCAGCTTTTTCTTTTCTCAGTTATGGAGACCTAAAACTACTCTACTATTTTGAAACATTAGAAACGTTGTAACATTAAACATTCCAAAGAATTATTCATATCAATTAGGTTGCCACCTCTAAAACTCGATGTCCCGATCGAGGATCGTAAAAAGTTGTCTTTAAAAACGTTAAATAGTCTGGCAATGTAAAACACCACAAAATTCAAATTCGTGGTCATACAATCTAAGTTAAATATTAAAAAAAAATCACAAAACGACAAATATCAAAACTTTAATTTGTATGTCTAAAATTCCTTGTCCCGAACTTTTAGTCATCTCCGTCACGACAAAGTTAAAAAAGTAAAACATACTTAGAAAAAAGATTACTCCTAATCATATTTGACCCTATATACCAAGAGTCATCTTAGTCACGCAATATTAATGTATTAATCTTTGCAGCTCCTGTGATTTTATGGCAAGTGTAGTAGGGTACGAGATAGGTGTCTAGCACCACGCTACCCAATTTGGCTGACGGCGGAGCACTTAAAGATTTTAGTTTCGAACGTCATCTCCGTCACAATCTTTTCCGTCACAAAATGTGACGGAAATGATGAAAGACTGTAGAAAAACTATATAACACAAAAAAGTGATGGAAATGATGAAGTGTTGTAGTTCACATAATGTAGTCTGCATTAATCATTTCAAAAACGTAAAATTTTATACCGTGACGGAAATGACCTGAAAATGGCATCTTTTCCGAAAAATGACCCATTCATTGTTAGAAATCCCTCTTATTTTAACGTTTCGCACAATTGATCAATACTGAATTGCATGCTTGTGTATTTCTAACTCATTTTTGAATATAATTTCCTAGTTGGCAGTTAGCGATGAATAACATCGACTCCAATGGGCTTACTCCTATGAAACGTTTGATAGAAGTCGTACCGGAAGCTGCCCTCCTGGTGATGGACCAGTGTGTCACCAGGTCACATGATGACAAGAATCATCCTGACCTCAAAGTAAGCATTTGAAAGGTTTTCAAATTTATAGACCGTATTCAATATGACGTCAATACATTCACCTGTCAATCGATCCATGTTTAGGGATTGCACAGGGATCATTGACAGGTGAATGTATTGTAGTACTGGAATGCGTCTATCTTGTCCACCAACATGGCTGGCTATTGAATACGGTCTATTGATTGTTATACTAATTCGAAAGTTCCATTCATCTACCTTTGTACATCATAACATAAAAGTAGCCTTACATCACAGGAAGATATTATCATTTCAATTCGCTGATTTAGTGCACGTTATTATCCATTGGTTACTGGTTCACGCCTTGGCTCATGCACCTGTTCCAAATTATGATTTGCCATAGGATTTGTGTTGTGATCAATGTGATCAGTGGCTCGAACCAAATAAAGTTAGCGTGAGCCAGTCGACCTGGCAACGGTCTTATTCTAACGTGCTCTACATCAGCGAATATACTGGAGAATTACACGATTTCTTATATCATAATTATTAAGTATCCAGGAATACTTTAGATAGAGTCACCATCTCATTATGCATGCAGCTCTCTCTCCTTCTAGACCCTCCCTCGGGTCCACGGTGAGGAAAACGCTAAGCGATTGAAATTACACCTGACTCTTCACCCCATGCCCGTGCTGCTACTCTCAGTTAGTGTAATTCCAGGAGCCCTGTGTAATTCGCGTTCTGTGAACCAGTTAGTTGGTATAATAGAGGGCGCGGTATTAGGACCGGCCTGTCCAGGGGTTGGCAAGCTGGGTCGTCTTCAATTTTAAGTTTAGCATTATCGTCTAATCAAGTGCGCTCTTAACCCAGAAACAGAGGCGAGACTGGGGGGACTGTCTGTCTCTTAAAAAGATAGAACTGAGGAATGTTATTGTTTCCCTTCAGTTCAAGTAAACAAACTGGAGGTCCCTTCTTTTAGCTCTTCAAGACCCACGTGATCGCATTTCTTCTTTCAATCAATCAATTAAATATTTATTTGCTCATCTAGAATACAGCAAAAAACAAACCAAATTTTGAAATTTTCGGTTTTTTTGTTTTTTAATTTGTGAAAATAATCATCGGCGTAAATCCGTGGGGGGGGGGGGGGATGGGGGGATATGTCCCCCCAATATTTTGATGAGGGGGGATGGTCAATACATCATCCCCCCAATGTTGACCCAATGTGTTTTTTCTCCAAAATAACCTCATATTTTACCAAAACAGTTTTAAGAATGGTAAAATTTTCCTCCGCGCGCTTCGCGCGCATTTTGTTTAATTACAATTATATTAATGATTTTAGCTTCTAAATGGCAAAATTTTTAGCGGATCTTTGCGCGCCCATTGCTAGTAAATGGATCTTTTTCATACAACCCCTTGCATTCATAATTTTTCACCAACCCCATCCCCCCCATGTCAAAAAGAAATTTACGCCACTGAAAAATATTGTGATATTGAGGTAATCAAAACCCAATCATTAACAAGACCCCTGACACCTATTTATTTAGCTTATAGAGAAGGATGTCATAATTTATGGTGTCAAGGCCTTGCTTAGGTTTTTTAAAAAGATACCTACTATCCGTAAACAATACCATGAACTGATGAAAAGCCTAATATTTGCCTACGCTTACCAATTCTCGTTTTCTTAGACACTTTATTGGTCTAACAAACGGTAATCATTATACCATTTTTATTTCTATATTAATCAATAATTACTTACGATTAGCAATATGCTTGATCCGGCAGAGATGAGCTTTTGACAAGAGCAATGGAAACAGATATTTTGCTCTTGAGGTACGTAACAAATACAATTATGAATACAGTTATCATGCTTAATGATTAATGTATATGTTTGGTAGCGTGGACAACAAAAATTAAATAAAAATAAAAACAATTACACAAACATAGGTAAACAACTCTGTATGCTTTGTTGTCTTTTTCACATCTCCATTATCATAGAATGAATTAACTTGAACGATTTGCTAATATTGGAAACATAAATATTCTGCTCTCTATATATTACCCACCCATAATGAAAACACATGAAGCAATGCGATATGAATGTGGCACATATTTGCCAGGAATTAGTCTCCTATTTATTTCCAATTCCAAATGTCAAACCCTATTTATTTCCAAAGCCACATCAAAGTATTTTTCAAATATTTATGTATCCAAATTCCAGTTTCATTCCATTCAAATCAAACTCTATTATTTCCAAATCCAAATCAAAGTATTTCAAATATTTATGTATCCAATTCCAGGTTCTTCAATTCCAAAACCACTCAGTGACCAGCAATATACTAAGTCACTGAGGCTCCCACTCCTCAGACATTTTGCAAAAGAAGGTCCCGCGGAATGAACGGCCACTACACATTCGAAGTTTCCTGTTATACTCTATGCACACGGCGACATTAAATACTAAGGCCTGTGTGTTCCTACCCCAGCAATTTGCCAAAAGGTAGACGATCCAATTATTAACCTAACTTCACACTTGAAGTCCAATTATATCCTTATTGATACATAGTCATTTAGCAACTAGTTTTGCTATAGGAACTGACCTATCCACTACCTAACTTAAGTTCCCATCCATTTCATTTATTTCATATATGCTTCAAGTTCAATTATAGAATGTTCAGATCCGTTTTACGAAACTGACCCAATTTTCTTAAATTTTCCGCCAAAGCAAATTATCCCGGTGAGAATTGCCCAAAACTCCCCCCTTTTAAAAAAAGACAAGATGGGATGCAATTCTGGTGCTTAATTAAATAGGCAAAGCACCAGAAAAATTTGACAGAGGCTTCCCACTAGCACCCAAATGAGCATTACCAGACACTCTAGCCGACTTGCATGGATTTGGTGAGTGTGAATTGACTATCCCGCCACCAACAGTTTTATGCTGGTAATTGAGGAGCAGCATGTCTTTCCTCAGTTACCATTAAGGTTCCTAATTTACCAAATGAAAGCTTGTCATCATTACTAATTAAATAGAGTCAATCCTTCATTTAACAATTAGGGTCATTCCTTCATTTTATAATTAGAAGGTGATTCCATTGTCTATGAATTAAGGTCATTCCTCATTTACCAAATAAAGGTCAATCATTCATTTCACCAATTCTAGGGTCATTCCTTCCTTTACCAATACAGCGTCCATTCCTTCCATTTTAAAACCATTAAAGGGGCATTCCTTCATTTACCAAATAAAGGGCCATCGCATTTCCATTAAGGGTCATTCTGGTATTTATGATAGAAGGTAATTCCATTGTCTATGAAGAAAGGGTCATCCTTCATTCCTCATTTACCTATTAAAGGTTCATTCCGTCATTTACCAATTAAGGTCATTCCTTCATTTACCAATTAATAAGGGTCATTCCATCCTCATTTACCAATTAAGAGTCATTCCTTTATTTTACCAATTAAGGTAATGTCTTCATTTAACCAATTAAAGGGTCCTTCCATTTAACAATTAAGGTCATTCCTTCATTTTTTTCCTTTTTCGGTTTTTTTGTTTTTTTGTTAAAATTAAATGGTCATTTACCAATTAAAGGGTCATTCCATCATTTAACCAATTCAAATGGTCAATCATTCACCAATTAAAATGTCAACCTTTACTAATTAAAGTTCACAACTTAAGGAATCATATCTGCATTTATGATGAAAGGTCATTCCTTCATTTACCATTCATTTACGAATTAAAGTGCCTTCCTCATTTACAAATTAAAAGGGCCATTCCATCGTTTACAATTAAAAGGCTTACTGAATATAATGCAAAGGTGCCATTGCATAATTTCCAATCAAGGCCATGTTCCATTTACCAATGAAATTTACCACATAACGTATAAGCCTGCAGTTAAGTGCAGCTTTGGCTCCCATGTAAGCCTGTAGTAAAAACAATTGTACAAATTCATAAAACAATTTTGAGACCCTTCTTTTTTCATTTGACTCTTGACAATTTACCTCAAAGGGCCTTTGACTCTTGGGAAAACTTAGTGAAATTACTACTGATATACCGATTACCAGCAAAAATTCCTACGCACAACGGTGTAACCAAGACTTTAAGCTAACTCCCTGTGGACTCTTAGCTCGACTCCAAAGTGATATATCCCGCCACCTAGCAGTTTAAAATTGGTATTTGAGGAGCCACATTTTTAATTTAATATACAACCTATGACAAATGACTCACCAGTCTCAAATGATATACTATAAGCTAATCAAAATCCGCTAACAAAAGGGCAAATTAGAGAGCATTTGTCTCAGCGTACTACATTAATTAATGCTTAAATCGAAATCACCCACACCCAAAACACCGTGTGTAACCCTACCCTTTTGTACTCTGGGATCTACTCCAATTGACGTTCCCGGCCACCTATAGCAGTTTATGTTGTAGTTGAGGACCAACACTTTAATTTAATCTATAATATCCTTTGACCAATGACTCGCAGCCTCAGTAAAATACTATAAAGCCTAATCAATCCCAACAGCAATGTGCAAATTAGGAAGCTATTTTTCTCAAGTAATACATGAACAATAGTCCAGGTCAATTCCTTCAGACCGAAATGACCCAAACAGCAAAATGCCTAATATAAGAAAGACTTGTTACAGTATTTACATTACACCAAAGTTGCCTACACTTTAATCCTATGTAGCTGTTGAATTCATAGGGTGTGGCATAATACCAAGATTCCTTCCTTTCTTTTGCCTACCCATCTCCCCAAAAAATTGCCATTTCCCTTACACTCCTTCCCTGCAAAACTACCAAAACCCACATCTAAAACTCGCCACTGAAATATTCCGTTATCCTCAGCACCCACTAAAACGGTCTGTAAAAAAACCTACTAGCCCTTAACCCCTACAGACTTCCTAACCAAATCCTAAAATTTTCTGTAATCCGCATGCGGAATTGTAAGGTGGCGAATAAATGGCTTCCTAGTCCAAAGCCCTAATGAGCGAATGCAAAGACTTTAAGAAGGAATTCCCCTGCTCCAACAAAGCACTATTTAATTTAGCCACCAATACTGAATTTACTCTCAAAGGAATTTGAAACATTTGTTTACAGAATTTGAAAACCGACCAAATTACAACACAAATTTTGGTTTAAGGTGCATTATGAAAAAACAACGCTAACCCGTGGTAGCCATGCCATCCATGCCGCACACCCTCTCAAAACAGCATTAATTGCAACATTATGTGGTACTGCTGAACTACAATATACCCCTTGACTCTTCCATCATTCCAATTTATTGGGAAGGGTATTTATATCACCTCTAACTCTACACCCCACTTAGGAAGCCCACAATGTTAACTCCTCGGTGTTTAAACCAAAGCCCTTATTTCCAAGCACTTGGTAACCCCATGAAATAAAAATATTTTCCCTCAATATCCAATTAAAAACATCACGTACTTCATTATTACCCTTATTAACACAATGTTTGCAATATTTTAGGAATAAACAAAAAAAGATTGTCTTGAGGTCTGTGGGGGCAATGTGCCTACGCTTGCCCACCCATATGAAAACCATCCCCCCACCGTGCCGTCGTACATTGTGGCAAATGATTTCCTGTACCTGTAAGTAAACTGGTGCATAGCGACACAAAATCATTATAAAATATCCATCTTAGAACCAAGCCCTACGTCGCACTTTTTAACTAACAGGCCAAACCCCAATAGAAAATTAACTGCGTTCAATGAGTAGGTTCTTCCCGACAATTGGTTTTAAACCAACCATGAGTGATTGCCATAAAATCCCCCCCCCCTTTTTTTTTGCAATTTCAACCCGGGGACCTACACAACCATTAATGCACCATAATTGACTACTTAAATCTCCCCGGTGCATACTGCCTGGATTAACGAAATCAATCCAGACTAAACGGAATAAAACATACACAACGTTTTATAATTGAGAATGCTAGGAGTCTCATGCATACCAAATATTGGATTTAAAGCCTATGCCCATTTGCACACTCATTCAATCACGTTATAAGTTAAACTTTCCAGCAACTTCCCCTTGTGTCCACACTTATCCCCGAATTAACGGTTCAACAACATCCTGTATTGAAAAAACATTGCAGCATCCTGGGGCAACCCAATTCCAGGAAATCCCCAATGCAATAAATTGATTAGATGCTTACAAATCAAAGAGAATCTCACAAGCATTATATTTGTCAGACGCTGTCCACAGTGCAAGCACTCCCGCACAAAGGTTTCAGAAAAACATATATATACCATTTCACTTCCCTGGCCCATTGAACTTGAGATGAGAAATTGAGTGACCAGAGCCTCTACACCCATTTCCTTCTACTATTGTTTCGTTTTGTTTTTGCAGTACGTGAAGCATGATTCCACGTTTTTCCTAATTATAAAATTCCACTACCCACAAAACGAATATCTTTGTGCATTTTAAAAAGAGCCGTCTAAAACTGCTTGTGCAGACGTATTAATTTAACATTGGACTGTAACACTTTATTATGCCAAAACATGCCACCCATGTATTAATCAAACCAGGACACTGTACCCCTGCTCATCTATGTCCTCAAAATGCAAAACACACAGCCCAACTTTTAGTAAGCCCAATATTTGGTGTCACAGTTGTCAACGGCCAGAATAGTCAGATTTTACAAAAAACTTGATAACCCTGACGTGCCCATTTGGAAATCACCTACCTACCATACTATGCGTAGAGTTAAATATAAATTTTAATGCCAAATGCAATCTCTACCTTTACCATTTTATTTTATAGTCCTTATATTTCTGTGGCAACCCTGTAATTGATAATTAACGATCAGTCCTATAGTTCGAGTTCGACACATTCGTAGTAATTTCGGCTAAAAAACGCAAACTCCCCGTCGAAGTAACTTCAGTCGATCAGTAACACTTTCTACTGCCGTCTGTCCAAGTCCGTCCTCAACAACAACATGACAACAACATTTCGTCCCACTTGCAACGATTTCCAGTCAAGACACATCCAGCACTAGAATTGTCATAATTAAGTACCCATGCCGTAATCACGGTAAAACGATGCGTTGTACACCTCGGTGTTTTCAGAACTAGCATAGCACGACAATAGCAGTAGGGGCCAGAAATGGATGATCAAAAACGAAGATACATTTACTTGCTTTGCATCTCCACGACTCGCACTTCCAAATGTTCCTTGTCTCTTTTCCATCACGAAACAATACGGCTAAATATAATTAAGACACCCCAGTAAAATGCCGAGCTGACTCAGAAATATTCTAAATTCTATCGATGGCAAAATACTGTAATCTTCACTCCTTGGCTTCGACGTTTCGCAGTCCTGGTTGGGCAGATTATATTATTCCGTCCCAACACGCGTTTATAACACAATATAAACCCCAGTAAATTGCCGACTGAACGGAAATATTCCAAATCTATCAAGGCAAAAATACTATGGCTCCAGTCAGCGGCTTCCATGACTTGCACATTCTAATAGTACATGCATCTCCCGTCCCACACGAAATATGGCTTAATAAACACAAATTCCCAACTATAGAAACACAGTAAATTGTCGACTGAAAACGTGAAATTGCAAATTCTATCAAGACAAAATAACTATGCTTCGCGCACAACGCCCAATTGGCATTTCAAATTGTATAATTGTCCCACAAGCACCTAGGGCGACAGACTCCCCGGTGGCAATTGCGAAGGACCATTTCAAGAAAGCCGTTCGCTTCCCCGAAAAATAACAACCCCTGCTTGGTTGTGGAAGACAAACGGGATTGAGACGAATGTTTCCCATACAATCCAGGTCAACCAGGCACCCAAAATGTGATCATAAATCATTTCCTGGTGTAAATTCAGTTTATTGCCGTATTTTGCATAACTTAATTATCACTTAGGCCTACTGCCCCCCTCTTTGTCTTAGATTGTAGCATGTTTCACTTTTTAATAATTTGATTTTGAAGTACCATGTTCGTAAAATGTATCAAGCGCGCTGAAATCCTGAATGCATTTCTGGTTCACGTTTAGTTGTCAAGATATCACTTTTGTGTCGCAGACAGATAGAGAGACTAGTATACAAGTTCTATAACAACGCAGTGAGGATAGATATGATCCAACAGCGGTTGGAAACCCTCACAGGAGTACAACAATGGTGAATCTATCCCCCAGTTGTTGTCAACATCTGCTTAAACTAGTCCTCGGCTTAGCAATGGCAGACCTAACCACAAGGAAATACCGAGGCGTGAACCAGTGGAGCAAATTCCAAAGTCAAACCGGTGACCTGCAACAACAACATCTAAGCGGGACCAAATGTGGCGGGAATTATCCCCAATAATACATTAATTATGGCCCAATTTGATCTCAATCCCTCAAAAACTGTTTCTTCATTTCGTCCCTAATTTTTTTTAACCATGGGAGCAACTGCGACCCGATATTTCGAACCGTGGGGGCTGGGGGGGGGTGGGTGGGCTTCTTCCCCTCCTGCCCCGTTCTGTACTCCAATACAGTCGACATGGCATAAGGTTGTAAGTTAAAGCCAACAACAGCACATTTTTTGAAGAGCGCCCACCAATTTTTAAAAATTGGATATGTTTACACAGTTATGTTGGTACTTGTCTAGGCAACTACACCTGCGAACGAGAATGCTCATAAATGTCGTATTTATCATAAAATAATCGATTTTGTAGATCACAATTGTACTTAACGGCAGAGCTGGAAATGCTAAATTTTGTGTCCGTCCCATATGAAATAATACACCTCAGAAAATGACCTCTAACTTGACTGTCCTGAACCAATAACACAACTAATGGATAAGCGTACACGTACACGGCGCTATTTCCCGGCTATTTCAGATTGGAAGGCCGTTTCCAGCCGCCGTTAAATTCAATTATATATCGGAGAGCTCCGATATTAATTATTTCTCATTACAACATGTCTTCGTTTGCGACACATAGACACGTTTCTAGCTCATCCATCACATGTGTTAGTTTACTAGCCAGTTACCAATCACCGGTGTAAAAATCGCAAAATGTTTGAAATTGGGGGCGCTCTTCAAAAAATGTGCTATTATTGCTGTTAAACAACAACCCCCAATTTGGCAGACGCGACATCGTTTATATGACCGGATCCACGGGGGAATCTGTATCAATGGTGCCAATGTTTGACAACTAGCAGAAATTTGGAATCACTATTAACATCAGCAAAACAGAAGTCCATGATTACGGTGCATTTTCGTGATTTCAGCATCTTATGTTTTTATTCATTGATCACTAGATATCCTTGGAGAAAACTTATTGCTCCACGTCAATTGGCTGACCCCTGATTCTTGCGGATTTGTGTTATGAGCCAATTGCTTGTTTCCCAAGGCCCCATAGGGCTACTGGGCTGTAATTTCTCTCCTTTACGGACCGAAAAATAGCAAAATGCGAATCTCTTACAGATTGTACCGAATGTCCCACTGCGATTGTGCACACAAGGATTACTAAGGCTAACGGTTCATATGATATAAAATCTCAAAAGTTTTGGTAAGTCCGGGGGGACGAGGCTGTGGATCACTCAATGCCGCCTTTAACAAGGACCGGTCTACCTCCAATCACTTTCAAATGAACAATTGAACAGTTCCCAAATTTCACCTGAGATGGGCGGAGTCATTACAGAAGAGCCCCATCACATTTGGCATCATGAGGGGAATCGGTCTGGCTGTAGAAGGCATCAAAAGCTGTCATAAAAGATGAGTAAACAAAACATCAAACTCATACCAAACAAAATTTGCATGCTAAACTGTCTTGCAATGTATGGAGGCAGGACCTTGGACCCTCATAAAAAGACGGAGGCATAGACTCTGGTTTTCTAGATGTCTTTTAAGACTTACCTAGAGAATAAGATTGTAGAGTGAACTAGACCTGGGGACAGACTAATTTACAAGACAGCCGTATTGGGAATGTATGGTGATTCCCTTAATGACCCTTTGAGGTGACTTGACCTTTTGACCCCTGTAACTTTACCAATTGGTCACAAATGTCATTTAAATGTATTTATTACGTATTAACACTTTACAGGATCACTATTATTTCGTTTTAACTAAAGTCCAAGTATGTCGGGTTTGACCTTTACACCTCTATACCGTGACCCTGGGTCACGAATATGGTCAATGCAATTTTTTCTGTATTTACGATATCCCGAGGATTAGTCCTGTTAAATTTCAGTTCAATCGGAGCTTGTTTGTAAATTTGACCTTGACCTTGAACTTTGACCTTTGGGGTCCAGTCTATCATAGACCTCTTCTACTATTACTGTTACATCACTGTAGTAATAAACGGCTTTATCTGTCGCTCTATAGGCACGAGAATAATCCAATTTGGTCCTTAGTTTTAAATTATTTGGCAAAAATTAGACCTTTTGACCCCTTACTGACCTTTGATCCCTGTATAAAAAACAACCTCGTATACACAACAAAATGCATTATTCCAGTGTAAATAAAAAATTGTACTAATGCTTAGTTCTGGAGATAAAAATTCTTGAAATTATTTACCTTAAAACCGTAAATGACCTTGACCTTCAAATAAAAATATTTTGCATACACCAGGTAACATTAAAGCATATCTGCAGTGACGTCCACTGTACTATGTGTGGGTTTTGAGATAAAATTTTTGAATTATTTTGGAATATTTTTGGTTTTTGACCGAAAGTTCCCCCTTAATGACGCTTTACCCCATTCCGAGCACAGCGTTTGTGAAGGGTCTTACGCTCCGTATGTGTGAGTCATGTGACCATGCAATGTTTGCATAATCCGATAGCTATTTTTTGAAGATTTTTTGAAGATTTTTTTCACATTAAGAGACCGGAAGTGCCCCCCTTAATGACCCCAATTGACCCTTCGCTCAAGAACTTTGTGAAGGTCCTAATCTGCTGTCATATAATGAGTTCACGTTAACCATGCATGTAAACTGTAGGAGGAGATACAGTTTAAAGAAAATCACAGTTTGGACCCTCTGTGACCCTAGATTACCCCGACCAGGGTCAAAGTCATATGTCATGAAAGGGATGACCCAGCGGTCATTTGGTGCCAACCTGGTCAAGATACGTCAAACATGACAAAACCTATTAGCATTTGAAAATGTTGCCCGACGTGTTTGCAATAAGAAGAAAGAACCCATCCAAAACAGAACAAGACGGCCTGAAGTCCGTCTGTAACTGATATCTATTATGAGGGTACAACTGGCTGTCTGCGCGGTGCCTCGCGCTAGTTCGATCGGTGGCTAGGTCAGTGTACTACATTTTGGTTGCAAAATATATTTTGAGTTTCCTTAAAAATTGCATGTACGTGATTCTAGCAACGTCTAGTTTATTTATGGTTCATTATCGTGAAGAGAAGCTTATTCCCAACATTTCAGTTGATTCCGATTTTTCGAAGTGCGTTTTGGTGGTTATGATCAAAGTTTGTATCACACTGTTTTCCGTTGTCATAAATATGCCACGGTGGTTAATTTATTTCCTGTTTTAACAGAAAAATACAAAATTGCGAATTTCTTGAAGAGACCAAGAAATTTGCACATCAAACTAGGAATACATACTTGGCCTGACGGTTTGATGATACAAAATAAACTATTTAAGCAAAGTGCGGGACGGTGCGGTGGATCACAAAATGCTCCTTTTACGGTTTTGCTATCAAAGCACAACATTTCCTGTGCTTGCAAAATGTTACTACTTTCTTTCGTTCTTCATCTTCACGCACTCTAAATCTCCCCTTTGTTTTGCTTTTCAAAACAGACTATGGTTGAATTTAAAGAGAGCGGGTTCTTGTGCTCACACAAGCTGTCACAGACCCTACTGGCTAAGAAATGTAAGAAATCAATTAAGTCTTTCAAATAAAATTTCTTGGAAATAAAATGGTTACTTTGAGTTTTGAAAGAAAGGAATTGTTGGTTATCTTCTTACAATATATTTTAAACAGGAACTCTTCGCAGCTTTTCTGACTTTTACGACGCGGATGCTCATCACTTTGTAGCAGTAATTTGTGTTGTGGTCACTGATTCGCGTCTATCTGAAGCGAAATCTAACGATTACCGGGGGGCCATGACAGACGGGCTAAGGTTGGCTGCCAGGTTCTTCCTGTTTATACCAGTCGGGCAAAAATGCGTATGAGCAAAGGATATGTATTCTACAAGGTAATATCGATTTTTCTTTAATTGCAAAATAGTGGGCATACCTGCAGCGGATAATAATAATAATAACTCAGTGGAATAGGGGAAATTAATTATTCATTAGATTAAATAGTTCTTTTCTTATTTAAATTAATATTTATATCCGTTGTTATTGTAGGTGGATTATACTTCATTTGTATAAATTAATATTAATCATTGTTATCCAAAAACGGAATAACCTCAATACAAAAAGATACGTTAGGGGAATGAAATTTCGCCATAAGAGCGTTCTGAGTGAATAACAAAAGTCAATTTCGCCCTAACGTAGGGGATAGCATATAATGATATGATCATAATGAACCAGTTACTGGCAATATTTGGCACACTATGACATATCGCAACGTTCTATCCTACTGTGCTCATATGATGGGTTTACATTACTTCCGTAAGGAGGGGGGTCACCAAAGACGATCGGAAAACGCACATTTAAACATCAGGAAATGTGTTTTCAGCACATAGTGCCTCTCTGATTTGGAAACCTATTTGAGGGTCATTTACCAATCACATTATGATATGTCACCAAATCTACGCCTGGTACGAGTCTTGTAGCGTCAGCCTAGGAAAGACCGGAGTCCAGGCCTAATTGCGCTCATTTTACAAAACTGAGAGGCATGCGCTGAGGTGATAAGCTCATCTTAAAACAATATTAGCCACATTTTTTTGAAGAGCGCCCCAATTTCACAAAAATTGGGGATTTACACACCGGTTGCATTGGTAACTGGATAGTAAACTATACCTGTGGATTGGTTAAGCTTCGAAAATGTCTATGTGTCACAAACGAAGCGTTTTGTACTAGAATAAATTTTATGGGGATCCCGATAATAATTTAAAGGCTGCTGGAAACGGCCTTAATGTGAAATAAGCCGGAAAATAGCGCCATGTACGTGTCTACGCTCTTGCATTAGGTGTTGTTTTAATAGTTCAGGGCAAGTCAAGTTTAGAGGTTATTTTCTCGAGGTGGCACTATTTCATCATGGACGACATAAACCTAGCATTTCAGCTCTGCCGGTTAAGTCCAATTCCCGGATTCCCAATTTTAAGTACAAAATCGCTTAATTTTGCTGAAAAAAACCCATTGTTTAGATTCTCGTTCGAGGTATAAGTCCTAGACAATTACAACGTCCCGTAAACTGTGGCACAAATATCAAATTTGAAAATTGGGGGAGATCTTCAAAAAATGCAACATTGCTTTAATGAAGAGATTTGTAGACATGACAAATATTTTATATCCGATGCATGCTCTGACTGGCAGCCGGTGAAGAGTACTAGAAAGATGTGTAGAATTGGTATGGACTTATGAAAACACCAAAAGCTGCAGACCGTTATTTTGCAAGTGGGAGCATTTAAGATCAATTTCCTTGGCACAGTTAAGTAAGTTTTCATAATTGATGCTTGGCATAACCAAAGATCTTACATCGTGGTGACAGGCATGGTAAACCTACGAATGCGCCTTAAGTTCAGGGCTCTGGTAGTTAACACTTGTAAGTGCTTCCTATATGGCCCACAGTAGAATCAAACACGACCCTAAGTTATTAATACACACAAAGGTAGGGACAAACGTATCACCAAGTTCTAATTGAATGAAGGCGAATTTGCCAAATCCCAGGTGGTAGTCAAAAAAGACCATGAATTTTTTCTCGGATTCATCTTAGAAGTGTCAAGATTTAATTTCAGATTATACAACAAGTTTACTAAGAGCACGTCGCGTTGCCTTATTACCACCAACGCTTGAAGGATATAATCAGAATGCAGTCTCTGGGAGTGGTGATTTTGTATGCTGAGTTGTGTATGCTGGGAAATGGCTCACCTAAATCATGATAAAAAAGGTTGGTGCATTCCCTGTATGATGACGCTCTCAATATCTTCATACTGATTTTAATGTTGGCAACTGGCCTATAATCCTTAAGTCTCATCATTAACCAATGAGACCTTCCAAGAAGCAAAGCCTGATGGTATGATCTTTAGTGACAAGATGACAACGTTCATCAATCGAGAAGAGAGATAATGGACTCCTGTAATCTCAAAGCAATCAGAAGCATCGCTGCAGTCAGTCGGTATGGAACGAAGACGATCTTCATGGAGTGGAGAGCAATAAATTGTTGCACGCCAAGAATTACGAAAATCAATGAAGATTTTAAATGCCTTTACAGGAGACGGTTTCTCGTATCATACAGTGCACATGAACAAAGCGATGATCAGAATACAACAAAGGATGAACAAAGAATTCGTACTAATCATCATCGTCAAGCTAAGTTCTACAAATTCAAGAGTAGTCCTTGTGGTGGGTAGAATATGGTTGGCATAATTCATTTTAAGTGATCCAAATGGATAATACCGTTTAAGAGTTCCATGTTGGTTATAAACATGAATATGAAAATACAGAGATCGATCATTTGGTAAGTGATAGTAGTTTCCTCAAGAAAAGGCTCAAATTCAGTCAGGAATAACAAAACATAATCCGGAAACTTAACATGGTATATTGCTTACCCCGAAACATGTTCTGACCAAAGCATTCGTTCTGACTATAAACGCCGATCTATTAAATATCTTTACGTTATTCTGTTATTCCAAAAAGTTCCTAACCGCCATTGATTGAAAACTCGGATTCGTACATTCCACCAACCTGTTTCGTTCCCAATTTTTTTCCGAATTTCCACTTTTGTAGCGCACAAGGGATAGAAGACCAATATTACGAATTCGAATTACGACCCGACGCTGAGTGCTATTCAATTCTACATTATCTATATTCATTCGAATGTGAAGGTAGCTACGAATTATTTCAACGAGGAAAAACAGGTAAATTTCACGAATTTATCTATATCAACTCTGCATTGCTCAGTACTCAGAGTGTTTAAATAATCCTATCGCCATAAGACGATGTATCAAATGCCCCCATATGAATGAAAGGCCAATAACGTTTTTTAAGTTTTTCCTTAAGGGGTTTGACGTGTTAGTGAATACTTGATAGAGATGTTTCAGTAGAATTCCCATCTATCGTATTATAAATGATGTGACCTATGACGTCATTGGTTGACATTCAGGACGCCCTCTGGTGATTTCTGGCAGGCACAAAATATTTATTACAGTGTTTTGTGACAGACCCCATAAAATTGGTTATTAAATTACTTGCAAAATCTTTCCTATTCTAAATTGGTCACAAAATGCAGCTGGTAGCATAATTAGCTTATTATACTTGATAAGCAGTTAGTATTACTTAATTCGAAACAAAAGCGTTACAGCAAAAACACAGCAATTTCCCATGCCAAGTATAGGTGCTTTTGCCTGCCACTTTCTCTCTTACACCAACAGGGGGCGCCATAAACATAAACAAAATGTTCAAATAATCTATACGTGCTGATTACGAATCTGAAATAAAATATGGGGTCACCCGACTTTTTTGTATATAGCAAAAAACAAAAAAAAAAGGTATGTTGTCGCTTTTAAACCACGGAAGTTTGGAAGGTTATGGGAAAAGTAAAATTTGTTAATTTTGTTGAGGTCCCGATGTTGTTCTTCAAAATTTCGAAATAAAAAAATTGTCTTTTTAACAATTGGGCTCCCTCTTTGGGACCGCAAACCCCCGCAAAAGAAGTACCGCGGTCATTCGGTTACGCAGCCAAAGCAATGATTCGCGTTCGTAAAAAAAGGATGTGCGCCTGAACGCGGGCGTAGATGATGAGTGATTGACGCGATTTTTTGTCTTAATTCTTCTCGTGAATAAACGCAAACAAAACGCACAGGGATCCACGGTATCTGCGCGTGGAAACCTACGCACCTCAAAAATGCAAATTCGTGTTGCCCCGCTGCAGTGGGAGCTAAATTGAATGCTAAAAGCTCAAAACAGCTTGGCGTAACCGATACACTGCAAAACCCCTTAATAGAGCGATTTTTGTTTAAGGAGATGCGTTAGCAAGGAGGACGGTTGTAAAAAAATTGAGTGTACCCAATGATTTTTTTTTTTTTTTTTTTTTAAAAAAAATGTCTTATTAAATTGTGAACTAGCTGTCTGAAATTCCACTATTATATACTTTGGCCATTTTTTGTACAGTGCTGAAACAACCGATGCATACAGCACTCAATGGCGAACAACAAATAGAAAGCTGGGGTAGGACACTCGGTCACGGGGACACGGTAGTTGATGACACCGGTTTTGAAGTCTGTAGCACTTCGCGTCGTCTTAAAGGGCTTTAAGCAGAGGGGGGATAAAGCGACAGAATCAAAAAAATGTGGAAAAATTTGCATTTTTTTAAACTCTAAATCAGGGATAAGTTGTGTATAATTCCATATAACTGTTGAAAACCACAGCCAATAGTAGGTTCAAAATCAGGGGTCCCGTGACCATGGAGAGCAAGGTTCGTTTTGACGATGGATTTTGGTACTTGGGGTTTTAAAACAAAAATAAAAGCTCGATGCCCCTCCAAAGTGTGGGGAAAAACTACAGGAGAGTGGAAAAATCAAACTGGCTGCCAGCGGCCCTGGAAATGAGCAAATGGTGGATCTCTGAACAAAAGTAATTACCAACATGGAATAAGTGTTTTATGACTTTGATGATCAGAAGTCCACTTTCTGAAGTTAGTTTTCATTTTTGGTTGGAGGTATTTTTACTGTGAATCCAAGATAAGATGGCCAGCCACCGCCACTGGATATGTTAAATATATACATATTTTTTCCATAGTCCAAGTCATGTCACCTTTGAAGATGGTTAATGTATTCTTTCTAAGTGTTAAAGTGACCAGAAATCCATGCCAGATGTAGTTTGTTACCCTAGATGTCACATCAGATATGTAGAAATCCAAAATGGCTGACCGGCGGCATTTGGAAAATTACCAAATTGGTATCTCTTGAACAAAGTAGCTTACAAACATGGAAATAAGTGTCTTTTTGACTAATTTGATTGATCGATGTCCACATTTCTGATGTTAGTTGTTTCCATAGGAGGTCATCTTTACTGTGAAATCAAAGATGGCCGCAATGGCTATTTAAACTAGATACCAAACTTTAATATAGTCCAAGCTAGTTCACTTTTGAAGATGGGGAATGTATTGTTTATATATTGTTTAAGTGTTACCGGACCGGAAATCCATTTAGGTGTAGTGTGTTAACCTGAAGGTCACATCTCTATGTTTAAAATCCCAAAATGGCTGACGGTTTTTTGCCATATTGGAAATTACAAATTCTGACATCTCTTAAACAAAGTAACTTACCAAGCATGGATACGTTTTTTTTTTACTATGACCAGGGTCGTTCGCCAAACTCATGCGTAACCCTACGTATATACTTAACTTTCATGGTATTTCCGACATATAGACCTTTTTATACCAATTACACAGTGCTTTGGATTAAATTGGTCCACGGAGCAGACATGTGCACATAGATTTACGAGTTAGGTTTGGTGAAACCGGACCCCTGGACGTCCATTTGCATACATTAACATATTCCAAGCCAGGTTGCAGCTGTTGCAATCATGTGTGCCTCTGTCATTTTTTGCTTCCTACCTCTGACGTGGTTTTGTGACAATTATACCAAGTTGTAATTTGTTATATTAAACACAACCCATCCTATAAAAAACCCAAAATGGCCACTGGCGGACATCTTGGAACGGGCATTTGGAAATCACAAAATTGCAGCTTGAGTAAATAACTCATTATAGTGGTAAGTGTGGTTTGACTAATTTGATGATCACCCCGGAGTTCTTCTCAACATTTGTAATTCATTTGTTTCACATTTTCAATGGGAAATACCAGAGGATGATTGCAGAATGCCCCGATGCATTGCATGCTTTGCATTAAACAGTAACATCACGTGCACGGTACATAGATTCTTACTGTAAATGTGAATATATGAAGGAATTGATTGTACATCCAGTTAGATAACGAAGGGAAACAAGGTGATGAGCCTATTACATTTATCAAGTCTGTTATACCCAGAGGTTTTTCATTTTGTGAGCACATGGTGGTCCAGTGTAAAGTGCAGAACTCGTGATCATTAGACCATTAAAATCGTGAGTTCGAGCCCCGCCGAGGCCACCGGTTGTCTGTCTTGGGCAAGATACTTTGTCTCAAGTCTCAAGTGCTTCGTCAACCCAAGCAAAATGAGGAGCTGTTAAGGCTGTATGGGTGATATTACATTCTAGTGATGGATGGTTGTCCGCGAGGGGTACGTTGGAAGATACGTGCGCGTTATAATGGACAATGTATTATTATAATTAATATTGTTGTTTGTATAATGAGATGACTATTAGCAGAGATTACAGCCGATTTAAACACAAGTTCTGGTGAAATTCCAAGATGGGCCACCAATACTATTTGAGTATATGGATAGAAATTTACCACTTTCAAAGTCAGTTCCCCGAAAAGAGGTAACGCATCCCTTTCAGATTCAGAAGTGTCCCACCTAGTAATCGGAGTCACTGTCTGTTCGCAGGATGAGTCATCATCAAAATTCGGAGTCAATTCCTCTGGTAACGAATGCCCATGGCAGCAATAGAGTTAAAACTGGCGATAGTGCTAGTTGCCATGCGCAGAGGAGATGGATGTCTCCTTTATTTCAAAATGCCTTTGAATTATATCAGCTTGTTGGCTCAAAGGCTTCATGTTTGAGAGACATAGCTCCGAGTGAAAGGCTTTCTCGATTGCTGTAGAAGTGGCTGGCTCTGGGTCAGCTTACCTCTTGTAGGGACAACGGACCGATGGATGCGAATAATTTATTATGATGTATCGGCTTGAGTGTCTGAATTGGAAGCATTCATGACCCGCCTGGCAGTAGATTGCTGCAACTTGTTCTACAGAGTAAGATTATAAATACCTTCTCTCTCAATGTAAGCCACCATCTGGCAAATGAAATTGATTTCATTTAGTGTTTTAAGTAGGACTGTTTCATCTGAGTGAGACTAAAAAATCCTGTGATGGAAATGGTTTTCAGTTTTCATAAATACATTGGAAAGCTGTGTTTGCGATTGAAACAACAATTTTACTGGTGGTGAAGTTCCGGCCTGGAGGCATTCAGTTCAGGGACATTCAGAAACCGATACAATCCTTGTATCAACAGTTATACCGCACCTTGGAAAAGGTTATTGAATCCTGGTCATTGACGGTCAGTCGGGCAGGACACCGATTGTTTTGTTCAAGCAGATATGTCTCCCATATGTTCCAGGGTTGTTGAGCATATGGATAAAGCTAAATAATCTCTCCTGCAGGCCATTTGGATGAAAACATTGATGATGTCACCATTCATCTGCATGGTTTTAGCGGTTTGAAATGTTAAATGTTTTTTTATGGATTGGATATAGTAAGAAGTCTGTACGACAAAGTAGCACACCCAGAGTAAAACAACTTCTTCAGCCAATGACACAAAAACCTTCCACTCAGTCTGATGCTGTCCTCTCAGACTGAAGCCTTTGTTCACAAGGAATTTATGGACACAAAAAAGGCAGGTAAGGCTCCCGATCTGCATATGCCATTTTAGCGTTGGATGGAAATTGACTTGCGAAAAGATTAGTGACTCAGATTACCTTGGTGGACACTTCTGCATTCAAAAAAAGTAATGTGAAAATGTATGGGTAAATTGCTTTGGAAAATGCCAAATATTTCAAAATTCAAATGGAATATATGCGGCCACTTGGTATTCCACACATTGAAGAAATGCTTGAATGTCAAATAATTTCCTGATCTCAAATTAGTCAAAAACAACACCTTTTTAAGTTCTTTTACTTTATTATTCCAAGGGCTGCTTCCAGTAAGCCCATGTGGATTTTTTTTTTTATAGTAAAGGTAACATTCAATCTAAAATAATTACAATTGCCACTTTGAATTGATTTCTGGTCACCAAATTACTCAAAAAAATGCAATAATGATATAACAGCGATGAACTGGCTTGGAATTTGGTTAAATGTATCAATGACACTACTGGACATCACACGCTAACAGTAACAAATACACCAACACTTATTCCATCTTTTAGTTAATTGCTCAAGCGATACGCAAGTGGCATTTGGTTCTGCATAGTGTGGGGACCTCCACATTACAGAACTGTTCGTGACATATTTTTTGGGCATGTAAAGTATTTTAGAACTATACATTAACAGTCTTCAAGGCTGACCTGGCTTGGACTATGCCAAAAAATTGCATATATAACCCGTAGTGGCCATCTTGGATTTTCAGTAAAGATGACCTCCAAATGGAACTTACTTGAAAGAATGGACTCTGGTCGTCAAATTTGTCAAAAAGACAATTATACATTTTAAGATTACTTTAATTCAGAGAGATACACAATGTGGTTACTTCCAGATGCCTGCCGGCAGCCATTTTGGGTTTCTAAAATACTCAAAAACAATACTATATTAATTGCAACAGATGAACTGGTTTTGTAATCTGTTAATGTATTAAAGGGGACTCCTGGTCATAGTAAAAAACAACAACAAAAAAAAAACACACTTATTTTATGTTTGTAAAAAAATACTTCTTTGTTTAAAGAGATTACCCAATTTGTTGGTCATTGCAAAGGTGGGCCGCTGGTGGCATTTGGATTCTACCTAGCGATATGACCTCTAGGTTAACAAACTACTATGGAAAGGCCTGCTGTCATGTAAACACTTAGAAACAAAACACTAATAAACCCGTCTCTTAAAGATGGAGTGGCTTGGACTATTTAAAAAATTGTATATAGGACTATTTAACATAGCCAGTGGCGGCACATTTCTTGGATTTAAAAGTAAGATGACCTCATACTGCAAAAACTAACTTCAGGAAATTGATTCTGATCACAAATTATATAAAAAGACACTTAGTCCATGTTTGTCAGTTTCTTTGTCAAGAGTACACCAAAAAATTTTTTTTTTGGTAATTTCCAAGACAAGATGGCCGCAAGCAACCATTTTGGAGTTCTACATAGCGATGTGACATCTAGGTTAACAAACTACATCGGGAATGGATTTGGTTCCGTTCGTTACCACTTAGAAATAATACATTAACCATCTCGGAAGGTTGTGAATGAAATGGCTTGGATATGTAAAAATTTGTATATATTAACATAGCTAGTGGCGGCCATCTTGGATTTCTCTTAAAGATGACCTCCAAATGAAAACAACTAACTCAGAAATAGAATTTGCTCATCAAATTACTCAAAAAAGACCCTTATTCCATGTTTGTAATCTACTTTGTTCAAGAGATCACAATTTTCTAATTTCTAAGATGGCGCGGCAGCCCATTTTGGATTTCCACTCTCCTGAGTTCCCCACATTTGGGAGGGGCATATAGGAGCTTATTTGCTTTTAAATACCCCAAAGTACAAAATCCATCGTCAACGAACCTTTGATCTCCATGGTCACGGGACCATGATTTGACCTACTAAAATAGTTGAAAAACATTGAAAAGTATTGAGGACAGTATTTGTCATACAGTCTCCGCCAAATAGACAAAGCGGAACCTTAGTAGCTCAAAATCTGCACAAAACAGCTGATTGTGGTTTTACAAGCTTTTACAAAATAAACAAAGTCATAATGTTGTGTTTGCGGGTGAAAAAAATGTATTTGATCATGGTGCCACCTAATATCACGCTGGAAATCTGTGCTATTCACGGGAAAAGCTTTGTTGATCTCAAGTAGGAATTTTGAGACCGCACGTATAGAATTACAAATAAGACCTTAAAGTACTAGCCTTGTCTTTAATACAAGATTCTAGTCAACCACTGGCAGGTTATGTTCAACATATCCATACCGTATAACCAAAATATAAAAATATGAAATTTCATGATTTTTTTCGATGTTTCGGATTAGCAAAACAGACATCGATTTCATAGCACGAGTATGTAAATTTTGGATTATTTTCCCATAAGTGCGTATGCTTTTTTCGAATAATTCAACTCAGTTTTCTTCCAAGTTCTATCGATGTAGAACAAAGTTGTTCGTCCAAAAATTTAAAGGCATATAAAATACAGAGAATGTATGATTAGATTGGACTCTAACGGGATATTGGCTGTTAAAGATGATAATAACCTGACTATTTGATGGATTATGGTTTTGTTTAACAGCCGCCTACGGTATTGCATGAAGATAGACAATTACGTCGTGGGGGATGTTTATCCCCGCCCATCTCTCCGTGGTTTCCGACATTAATGCAGCCGTGTGACTGGAAACTGGGGGTAGAGGTGCAAAGTAATTGGCTATATATTTATGTCATGGTCAACTTTATTTTGTTCTCAGAGGTAAATGGCGGTTTGACACCATGAATACGCATTGTTATTAAGTGTGCGGGATCTTAATGTACAAACACGAAATGCAATTGGTTGTTGCCACGATAAGGTCAAGTAAACTGGATTCTTAAATTCCCGCTTCTTTTGCTTCCGTGCTGATGAGGTGACTAGTTCATTATTCATTATTCCCCCAAATTTTATTGTTTATATGCTGCCATTCGGCAATCCATAGACGCTACCTACCGTATATAAAAGGCTGATGATATTTGCCAATAATGTGTGTGGTGTTCTCTAATGAAAAAATTAAGCCAACATTAACCAGGCATGGCCGGGATTTACGGCGTCTGACAATTGCAAGTAGGTTGAATATCTGCTAGTTTTCTTCAAAGAAAACTTCTAAAATATAACATAATATGCTTTGGACAATTACGCATCAAAGGCCTATTAATAGTCACCGTGGATGACTTTCAGAGTTAGAAAACCTGTCATAATTGTGAAGTGGATGGTATTTGCGTTATTGAGTGCATTATTGGCCTGTCATTGAAGATAAATGCTTCAAAATAAGTTTGAATTTCATGATTCTCTTTTTTTAAGTCAGTTAATGTATGTTTGATGATTATTATGATTGTCTTGACCATCTGCAGAAGGTGCACGAATTTGCTGGATAAAATGGGCTTGTATGTCCATGCTTCACTGTAAATCTAAGTTTGATTGTGTAAGAAAAAAATAAACGAGTTGTGTATTTTTACAGAACTTGTGTAAATGTGTACACAAATTTACACAACTTGTTATTTTATTCTTACACAACTAGTTGCTAGGTGCATGTGTTTGAAAACCTTATATTTTACACAACTTTTGTAAACAGCAGATTTACAGTGTTTGTAAAACATAGTTTGGTGTTTGTGTATAATTCGATCGATCGATCGGTTAATCAATCAATATATCAATCAATTAATATATTTCAAATTTCCATAATACATAATACTTCAAGGAAGACTGGAGGATAAATACAAACACTGACATGGAGGAGAGTCCAAAAGGCCATTAAGGTCAGAGGCAGCGACCCCCTGAACTGGGGACATTTTCAGAAAGGAGCGCCCCCATTTTTTTCCAACCCGGGTTTTGTTCCATTTGGAATGCTTACCAATGTATTAGGTCACACCTGAAGTGAATAAGCCGAATATGTCGTCTTTATTTAATAAGATGATTATTTAGTATTTTCTGTCATGCACGACAGAAAATCAAAGCATGGTTTTCTATAGGGACGATTACGATAGCAAGCAAGTTCAAAACAAGGGTTGCAGAATTGGGGTTTTTTGTACTTGTTTGTCCAATAAACCTTCGAAACGTTCTCGGTAGGTGGTCCTCAACTGATCCAGTGCAATTGGAGGGAAATTCGTATCCTAAAAAATCTCCTAAAAGTATTTAGCTGACATCACTTTCGCTTTAATAAGAGGCAGTGATCAATGCCTTCTTATTTGTACGCACACAACACTGCATGTTTTTATTGTAAATTGATAGGTTACTGGTTCACATCATAGAACGAAGTAAATTCTTATGAATGACATTTGATTTTCAAACTCGGTATCCTATTCTCCGCATGACTTATTTGGAAGCCAATGAAACGTTCATTTTAAGCTTGGATACACGTTACGCTGTGGTGCCTATAGTGTAATCTTAGCGTTTTAATATTAGGCTATGGTACATGATACAATGTTGGCCTTTTAATTACATTTTCATGCTACAGGCCTGGGGATTACTTGGTTCCTAATCTAAAATTAAAACAACATTATTTTAACCAGGAAAAGCTGTGTCCCCACATGAAAAGAGTGCACATTATTTAGAAAAATGTCAACTCCCATTTATTTCTAGAATATCAGTGACCAGTGGATATACATAACCTCAACATGCTCAGCGAACAATGGAGCTAATGATATTCAATAATCGGCCCGGAACACGCTTCACATTCTTTTACATCTGGTCCATTGTTATTGTGTACGCAGTTGAACA
>JAMKCH010001219.1:0-50908 GCA_023653785.1 Ophioderma brevispina
GGCAAACTCAAACTCCCTAAATGGTCACTTTGAATTTGATTAAATCTAAGGCAATTACTCTTTTGCTGTCTGCAAAAATCATATCAGAATGCTTACTACCTATTGTGATTTCTGTTGCAGACACTTTTGGCACGTGGGAGGTTTTGAAAATGGGTTCCTTTTTTACAAAGGAGCTTTTGATATCAAAGTTCAAATGCGCATAATTATGAGGTCTTTCCTGCCCAGTGACGTCACACAGATTCTGATAAGAAACTGAAGTCTTTTATCCACGTGACATTTGTACTCTCATCAGAATGTGACCCCAAACACGATATTGTTGTTATAGCACGTTAATACGGTATCATTTTACTGTATTAACATGATTATTGTCTCGAAGTAGATTAATTTTATCAGAATGTACACTATACAAAACTCTGTCTTTGGGTATGGGTTGAAAAAGGTCATGCGTGAAGGTGGAGTAACACTTCCATTCAAATCACTATGTTAGAAACGTTACAAATTCCTTAATTGTTGGCATACTTGTTGGCAAATTTGGTATCATATAAGAGAAGCAAGTGTACTTTGCGTTAACGTTAAACACGTGTATTGCTGCATTGAAGGTAAGGCGAAGGAGCTATTTTGAATAAAACAATGCCTATGAATTACTGGAGTGTATTTTTCACTATGGGAATGGACTAATTCACCCCAAATCGATATTACAAAACACAAAATGATCATAAAACCTAAAATTATCGAATTTGACCAAAATAAACATTTCATAACCATCTGCAGAGCTTTCCCCTTGAAAATTGGATTTTAGCCAGTAGCATCAGCCCAATTTTACCCGATTTAACCAAGGGAGCTATGTGTCAAAATGCTCAGGGAATGCTCATTGCATCAAATTTTGGGTAACCTTAAGGAATATTCATGAAAACCCGGTTAACAGTCATTTGCTAGGTGTTACCAAAATGTATCCCGATATATGGTGCATGGCCATATGTTTTAATTAGATATTCCTCTAAATAAACACTACAACGTTTAAGCATTAGAACTTGTTTTTGCAGTGTGTGTTTCATGACATATAGCTTCCTTTGAGTTTGACGCCATCCCTCAAAACGTTTAAAAGCACAATGAGTGATTTGCTAAATATGGAAATCGAAAACTAAATCGCTAAAAATCTGATTAAAGAAATGTAACAAGTATAGGTATACTAACATATCTTGCAAGGGGGAAATGTATATTTATGTCAATTTGGGGGGTAGTTCTACAGATTTATCTTCCACTTTTGAACTATTTCTACGAATTTTAAATATTTTATATGCACTTTAGCATGGATCTCTGATAGAGCCTTTAATATATCGTCTGTAGCGTCATCAATGTGAGTATTCTCAGCGATGGGTCTATCATCTCTGACATAACAACCAGCCAGAATAATTACTATGCTTTCAACGCTTTCAGCGTAATTTCTGGAGACGTTTCTGACAGTCAAACGTTTGTTTATGGAAAATCACACAAAGCAAAAATCAAGAAGTAGAATATTCTCAGTGTGGAATGTTTTTTTTTCAATTCAATGGTAATAATATAGTTTCGGACAATTGCATTTATAGTTTTATTAACTATCCAGTTATAGCTTATATGCCTTACGTCCCTAGAGGGAAAATGACTACCAACCTGACGATCACCGCAAAAAAGGAGGTGGTGAAATTTGTCTTGTTAGACGTGATTTTTGAAAAGTGGGGAAAATGGCATTTAGGGAGGGAACGCGCATGTGCAATGACCCCTTAGTTACGGTGTAAAAGCTTTCCAAAGGAAGGATTTAATGAGCTGATGCTTTCACCATGTTCACGAAATATTTCTTTCTGAGGCATTTACAGCATCGGGTTGCAACCGGAAATAACCCCGGAAGCCCATGTGAGCAACCGATGGCTGAGTTACGAAGTGGCCCCTTACAGTTAGTTACACACGTGGTGAGCTAAACAATATGGGAAGTATGTTTAACCAAATATTTTCCAATGCTGATGATTAAGATGTTGGCATCATGATTTAAATGGGCCGTCGAATTTCTTTAAAATTTGATATATAGTATATTCATTTGTGCTGATAACAAATCTGAAATAAAAAATAGGGCTTACCATATTCGTTTTTGAGAAAAAAGAGTTTTCAAAAAGTACATTTTTGCTCAAAATTTTACATTATTTACCACGCAACTCTATGGGAAAATGCGATGCACCGATACTAACGTTCCCCAAAAAGATAAACAAAGGGGCGTACGTTTTTATGATTGCACATATGTTTAAGGTCTAAGTTGCATACTTGAAAAACCGAAATAAAAAAATGGTGTCACCATATTAGTTTTCCTGAAACCGCCGAAAACGGTCCATTTTAGAGGGAAATTTGATGAAATTCCCGTCTTCACTAGACGGCGCTGGCGTCTCGCGATTTTTACGCCGATATGTCACGCCAGGCAAAACAAAAAATTGGTGCGCAAAGGTGGAGACGCGTAATTAACCGGCGCGTTCTTAGAAATGTCCTAGCAACGTGAATGAACATAACTGGGACGGCAATGGGATATTTGACCAACAATCGTCAATTAATTATACGGTCTAGTTTAAAATGTTTAGATTGGATAAGCCAGAGATTAAATTGCAGATTTCCCCCATACTTTTCCACCTGATGAAACAAAAAACCTGAAGACGAACATACCTTCAGAAAGGCCATATGCAGTATAAACAAAATGATCTCAGGGCAAGACATCATGTCTCTAATGGTGCTCACTTCGAAAAGCAGGTATAGCAGATATTACCGAATTCGAGATATAAGGGCCTAAACTATTCAATTATAGCATATGAACTCAAAAAAGAACGACTCGTTTGAAGTTTATTTACTTTTTATAGCGAATCATTGTCTTTAATTAACATGGTAATTTCATTGGTCGTGTCCTCTCTATATTTCTTAGATTAAAATGGAGGACAAATCTGAATTTGATTAACATGTGATTCTATTAGATTTATATTACATTGAACTTTATATTTAAATCTAAACTTAGACATGTTTAATTGGTGCAAATACGTCACGTGATATTTTGTTTTACCCAACAATTATTGGTAAAATACATGCACGCGGGAAAATGGAAAGATACACGGGACATGGACACCGGTAAGGTCCCAACAAAGTGGTAATTAACCGTGCAAAATAATGATATTTTGTTTACCCAACTTTAAGATAAAAATTACATGAAGGGCGGGAAAAACTAAAGAAAACTGGGGAAAGTACGTGGTATATAATGAGTTGGGGAAAAATTATAATTTTCATAAAAAAATTATTGGAAAATTCTGTAGGCATGTGGAAGATGAAGGAATTCCAAAATTTTTGCATTGAGGATTGAGATTATCACTTGTTATTATTTCATTCAGTTTTCTTTCTGTTTTCTTTCTTAGTTTCTTCTTTCTTTTCCTTGTCAACAGGAAGGAATGATTTATATTTAGCTTTATTGCGCATATATTATTAAATTATGCATATTCTTTTATTCTATTTTAACTTATTTATCATGTTTATCATTATTAAGTTTGTTTATTTTTAGAGTTTGTTATTTTTGTCAATCTAGATATCAGTTCAATCATTGTTCAGTAGCTTCGTTGTACAGGCCGTGTGCCTATAATTGGTAAATAAAGATAGGGCTATATTGTTATATATTTTATATTATAATATTGATTGTATATTAGTTAATAGAACTAGGCCTAATTAGAATAATAATTAACAAAATAAATGATAATGAATATAATAATAATATAAAAATATTAAATATATAAAATAATTAGAAAATTACATAAATTCGGAATGAAGTGTGATATTTAAATCATATTATGTATTTATTTGTTTATTTTACAAGTTCTTACGTATATCAGTTGATCAACCATCATACCATGTTATGATGCTATCCATGTATGAGGCATATTAAGAATTAGAATTTTCCATTTTTAAAGTTTTTTAGGTAAAATTTGGGTTCCCGGATTACACATTTAATAGGTAAAAACTATTGGATGCGAGATGAGACATTTAACCAACCAATTAACCCAACTTGCGTTATTTTACCAATGTTGGGCCAAAATTGCCCAATTGGTTTTACCCCGTACATTTTACCCAGAGTTTCTAACGTGTACCCAATGCTGCTTTGGTGTTGAATCATACACAGATCTTGGTGTGGTTGAAGGCCAACCCGGGAGAATTAATTAGGTGGGTGATTTTGAGGTGTGGACGTGATTTATCGTTACGCAATCCTGTCCAGTACATCTGACTAGAAGAATACTAGCCAGCCCTTTCTTTTCTTCACCACACCCCAGATAGTGAAAGTTCTCTTCTGCATTGCGAACATCCTGCCTGCAACTGGGTGACAAGATACCGGATGTCTACGATTCTCCACCGCGAATTTGATCGGCCTGCTGCTGTGAAGACAGGTCGGAGTTTCAGCACTCACAGGATCTCTTATAAACACTGTAGGGTTGAATTCATAGAAGAAAGAAAACGGCCTCTGCCGGTGATTCCGATTCGAGATACCGCCGGGATTGAATGTGATACATGTAAGAAGATAACTTCCCGCATTTTTTTAAAAAGCCGGCACGTGCAGAGTTTACGCGACTTTATCATGACGCGTTATAAATTCGCGTAAACGCAGAGGAAAAAAACGCTCATGAATATCTGCGCCGCTAAACTCGCAACGAATGACGATCGCTCATTCGAGTTGACTAAAATCGGCTTGCGCGTACTCCTTAGAAACCAAATCATAATGCCAACACCTTAACGTAAATCACATTTTCCCATAGAGTTTGGTGGTTAAATAATGTACAATTTTGAGCAAAAATGTACTTTATTTGAAAGGTGTTTCTCAAAAACGAATATGTAAGCCATATTTTTTATTTCAGACTTGTTATCAAGCAACAATGAATGTACTATATAATCTCAAATTTAAAGAATTCTTCGGCCCATTTAAATAATGATGCAACCACCTTAAATCGTCTTTTACCCACGAGATAATGATACTCCGAATCGGCGTTCCCCTCAAACCTCCGATATAAATAGTGTTCTCTCTAACTTTATACGATCGCATTTCTAGACAGTTACAGAATGAGGATTACAATTTCTCACGTCGCTTACCGGAATATTCTGTGGATGCAGAGGAAAAAATGCATGGCGACATTTTCACCGATGTCGGATCTGTCACGGGTTCAAATAGGTCGTTCTGTGCCAAGTGTTCCGCCCAATCCTGCGCTGATTTGCAAAGATCATCTGACATCTTCAGCGTTTTCAAACCTAGAACAAAAACATTCGCAATTAATCAGTTGTCTACAAATAACTCATAATGGCGTCATTTTAGTCGCACCGAAAAAAAAAAACACCATATTTCGTCCACGTTTTCGCAAGAGCAGTCCGTGGTAATTCGAAAATAAAAACTTAACTGACGTGAAATCTTTGAATATGTTGATTTTATGTCACAAATATAGGGATGTACATACCCCCTTATGTTTCTTTCGGTAGATGTTGTGATTTTCAATGACTCTTCTGAAATTTCTAAGTTCAGCTTTGGAATCTAGTGCCTTCTTCTTGTCCTCCTGTCCTTCCTTTTTGAAAAAGCACGCTGCATGGAAGAACCCGTATACGAAATTGTATTAAAATAGCTATATATCTTCATTAAAACACAGAAATCAAATATAACAGAAAATGCCTAATCCAGCATAATTTTATGTTTAACAAAAATGTTCAAAACAATTCCTTGACTTCTATAAAGATTGTTTCCTTGTAGGAAAAAATAATATATTTTTCCTGAAGTCCTTTAAGACAAACAGAAAGAAATCCCAAAACTAGTTTAAAACACAGAGAAATCCCCAAGGCAATGAAAGCAACGCAAAATCCACTATCGTTTGAAAATAAAAATGGTAATAATTGGTTGGCCTTGAATTTTAAGAGAAGAAATTGATTGTTTTAGAGTTTTACTTATTTGCAGGAGTTAGATGTGAAGCTATCTAATGAAATAATATCCAGCACACACAAACACAAAACCGAAATTTGTATATTTTGGCATTTATGATTTTAAATGTTAACTTGTTATGTTATGTTTTTGAAAGTACTTATTTAAAACGTCTTTCATCGCTTTTGCAGTAAATTTTTTTAAACTGTTAACATTTTGTTTTAAATTAAATCGCCGCTAACCAGAAACCGCGTATTGCATTGACCTCTGAAATCAAACCTCCAATGCGCCGCTTTAATATCCCCAAGCAAAATTGAACGTCTATCTAATCAGAACTATCTCCGACAAAAACAAACGAAAAATCATGCATAGTAGAGGATTTTGATATAATTTTACCTTAAAAAGTCGCTTATAAAAAAATCATGTTTTAAGTTTAAAGCAATTGTAATCAGACCGAACAATAAGAAGGCGTTTTGAATTTTGGACTTCATACTTGCACATTTGAGGTTTTGAAACTTGAGGTCACATTGCACATAACTTTTCATTGCAATATTCAGCAGCTATTGAAAAAAAACCAACATCATTTACAAATGTTTTAATGACGATTTGTGGTTGCAAGTATCCACGGATACCATGCCTATTGCAGTGGATACAAATCAAGTACAGAACACGATAGAGTGCTATAAAATTAATGGAAACGTAATAATTATTGGTGAGAGAGTATAGAGAGAATGAAGAAGTATTGTAAAGCAATCTTTTCAACAAACCTAATGAAATCTTGACAAACAAAACATCTTAACACTTACCAATCATAGCGTGTATGAATATATGAAAACAAGCAATGAAGATGATGCATGTTGAGAAAAATAAAATATTTCTATTATTCAAGTACATTCCATGATATTTCGACTTGAGCTGAGCTGATGAATCCGACAATGAATTTGTCACGTGGATGTTAATTAACTCATTTGTAATTAAGAATAAACAATCAATATTTGCTAATTAGTTCTGCACAATTTGCAAGTCACCTACTTTATATGAATCATAGTTGAGTTCTGATTGGATAATACACACCACCATGCATGATGCAGCTATATAGCGATGAATTTTCGTACCTTGCAGGTACTAGTAGTGTTCACGGAGACTTATAGCAACTTACTCTGGTACGTATTAAAACTTAGACTCATTTTGTGATACTAGCGCCTTCACATTTGTTTATGTTTCTGTTTTTTTTTCGAAATTGTCCTTTTAGAAAGAGTTGGCTAATTTATGTATTTAAGAAATTTAAGAAAATATATGTCTATTATATTGAAAGCCATAAAAACGGGGTCTTTCGGTTATATATTCTAGGCCCATAAGAACCTAACACATTGCAAAAATAAGCTAAATTTGACCCATTGTCAAATATTAAGTATTTATATCATATTTATAATAATTCCTTTTAAACTAGCTTAAACTCAGGACTCTATCAACTCGTCTGGGAAAATATACGAGTGTATAATGTACTGATTGTTAAAGTTGTTGCTGTTGTTGGTTACGTACCTTCTTTTTACCTTCGTCGTCACTGCTGCTCGAGCTACTGGAGCTTCTACGAGCACCAGCACCTTTCTTGTCACCTCCTACGGGAAAAACATTGCCTTTGTACCGGCCCGCCATGTTACCTGTAAAACAAAAACGTTTAGAAAGATTTGATTAACTACAAAATGCGAGCCAATTTTCTCACAAACGTTGGAATATAATTAACACAAGTATAATATTGTTAAAAATAGAAACGAGTACCACAGCTTGGGCGTGCAATGGCCATCAAATAATCACTATCATCGCCAATACAGAATACATTACATTGTTCAAATCTATCATCATATTAGTTTTCCAAAAACATTGATGGGAAGTCATGAACAAAACTACAATCCGCTTAAATTTTGGCTTCAAAATGTTTTACAGTAATATGTCTTTTAACCTTTTTGACTCCATTGCTAATATCATACTAACATTTCTATATCTTGCATAAAACATTACACTATAGTTTAGTTTCGAGACTAGCTCTAATCATCTGGTCATCTGGTAACAATTAAGTCAATTTTAGGACCACATGTATACGGTGAATCGAACTGCACCCGTGGACTCGAGATCGCTGTACTCACCTGGTGGCTTGTAGTTGCCAACGATGATTATTTTCCCGGTACTTGTAACTGCTTTCCCAATACCAAACTCCTTGCTATCCTTCCACACAACCTGGCTGAAATGGCCTATTGTAAGTAATTGTAAGTAAATAAAGGTACAAATAGGTGGGCCAATTGCAGTAGCCTTGTGGAATACATCAAAGAAATTTAATAAAGTTTTTTTTAGATATTTTTAATAATAATGTTGAAGATACAGAAAGCAATGATCTAACAAGTGTTAGATAGACTGATTTATCCCTCATGTCGATTAAATGGATACTTCGTGTTTTTTTTTTATATTAATTTAGTTCTCTATGAGGTTCCTTTTGGCTGATGTGTTCTAATCTGTCTACCTGACAGAAAATGAACAATATTTCGGGATCAAAGTTTTTTGTTGTTTTTGTTTCTTTATTTATTCGGGAAACAGTTTACTACCTCCTAAGTGTGGACACACCGAAAACGTTTAATACGGTGGCACATTCGCTGAAACAGATTATATATGTTATACCACCAAATCCATGGTTCCAAGGGCTTAAACATTTTTTAGGAAAGTAAAAAATAATTACAAAATGCAGTTTTTAAGTTTCATTACTTACCAGTCCCTGGTCTGAATCTCGGATTCTGGAAGTCAAACTTGGCAATTTCAGCGTACCAAAAGTCTGTCACCTCTTGACCTAAATCATAAAAAGTCGGATGGTAATAATTTTATAGTTCATTGTACACGCAGTATAGATGATTAAACACCTTTCCGATTGCGAGTAGGCCTAGTGGTGTACTTGTACTCATACCCAGTCCCTCAAAATCCTTGGGTGAATGCGAAATAATCGGACATACAGTACATGTACATCATATCAATTCCACATTGGATTTATAGCCACAAAAATGTACCGATTTACGGGCACGGTATGAAGGGTGGTGCCCATGCCCACTCCTTTTTCTTCGCCTTCTCCAACTCTAAAGAGTCAGGTACAATTCACTACTAAGTTAACAGAGAGAGATTTCCATTCTCTGGTCGAAATAGGATTCGAACCATCACTTTCTGCACCAAAGTCGAACGATCTTACCACTCGACTGCGGTGACTCTCAAATAATTTATTATCCAAATTTATTTTGTCCAATGTTATGTATTTTTGCGGAAATTTAAAAAAAATAGCAGCTGCCCTTTTAAGACTTTGTTCTCTGTTATATTGACGCTGTTGTAAAATTTCCTCAGAGCAACTTCGTATAGACATAATGCTCTAAGTCATCCGGGCACCTTTAATAGTAAATACCATTTCAATAACATTTTCCCTTTATTTTCTTATATGCACTGTAAAAAAACCCTGTAAATTTTACCGGAAAATTCTGGCATCCATTCTGCCCACAAAACCCAGCAAAAATTACAGTATACTGTAAAAATTAATTTAATCAAACCCACTTAAAACATATATATATATTTGGTGAGTTATCCAGAGATTGTGAATGTATGGAGAATAAAAAATCACTGACGAACACCCTAACTTATTAGTAGGCCTATCAACAAATTTTTACAGTGCATATTCTGTAAAATTTACAGTTTGTTGTAAAATATATTACATCAAACTGTAAAATATATAGTAAATTTGAATGAAATCCTGTAAAAGCTGTATTTTTTACCGGGTTTTGTGGGCAGAATGGATGCCAGGATTTCTCGGGAAAATTTACAGTATTTTTTCCTGTAAATTTTAGTACTTAATCGTATAACTGAAAATTCATAATAGTGTATAATAATGTTGATACTCATTAGAATTCGAATAAAAGCTCCACTTTTAAATTTATTCATCATAGGCCTGGAAAAATGAACATAAACTTTACAATATGTGGCTGTATTTTAAAATACCATCAGTCAAATACTGTAATTTTTTACAGTATTTCACTGTAAATTGCACGGTTATTTTTTACAGTGTGCATGCAGAATATACATTCAATGTGTCTGTCAAATATTAAATACAAAGTTTCCATGTCTGTCGGTTTTTGCCCAACTTGCGCAGTGGGGTAAAACATGTCCGATCAACAGGTGGCTATAGGATACCAAACAAAAAAGTTCATAGACCTTGGGGTAAGACTACACTTCCGTAGCAGTATGTAAACATTGGTGTAAGCAATTAAAAATCAGTATGCATGGTGAAGAAAAATTATTCGAACTTGGTCAATTTTAATAAAACAACTTCCACCTATTAGAAAACAATTTGGATATTTATATCGTGTGAAACTTGCAGAAGTAAATGATAATATTAGGCCTATCTTAATCATCCTAAGACGAATATTAAAATCATTAGCAGTATTCAGTGTCCGTCTTGCATGCAATTTGGCATATTTGAAAATAATGTATAGGGGTTGTATTCTCTAAACCTGTTTCAAGATATTGATCCAACAGGTGCCAGAAGGATTAGCACCTTCAACAGCAATTGCCTGTGAGGTAGTGCCGCCATGTTTTCCAAAAAGCATGCCAGATACACACAGAATGTTTGCAATGATGCAGTCAATGCATGCCCTGGATTTACAGGCAAGTCAAAGATGATGAAGATTTTATAAACATCCAAATTATTTGCTGTTAAGTTTGAAATGGTTTTAGTGAGGGCTAAGATTATTATGTTTGAATATTTTTCTCTGCCATACTGTCCCTTTAATTAAGCTTATATCCTTTCAATAATAACAACGACAGAATTATTTATTACAAATATATCCCACTTGCCGGTGTAAGTTATGGTCCTGCTGTCCAGCAAAACCTTCGCAGTCTTCGCGCACCCCAACAAGAATGTTTTATTCAATGGTCGTCAGAGCAATCCAGCCATTCATGTGTGCAGTACGGAGCATGCATACGCGGATTTAGGGGGGGGGCGCACCCGGCGCGCGCCCCCCTATTTTTTTGCAACCAAAGTGCGCGCGGGCGCCTTGTAGAATGTATAAAAGTGCCCTTTCTGCCGCACAGGGCGCCGGCGGCCCGTTTATCACCACAGAAATCTTATAGCGTTCCGTGCTTATATATCTATGGCTGTTATCTACTAGGAAAATGACCTTTTGTGGGCGCCCTTGGCGACACAATTTGTAAAATTTTCCTGCTCGCTCCGCTCGCCGGGTAGACACGATTTTTTTTTTGCACTCGGTTTGAAATTCTGAAGAGCAGTGGGGTAATCTTCTTTGTTGCGATTTTTGTTGCTTGAACAATTTAAGGCTCGGCCCCTCCCCCCCCCCCCCCCCCCCCCCCCGCTCTTCAGAATTTCGAACCGAGTGAAAAAAAAATGGGTCTTCCCGGCGATCGAACGAGCCGGAAATTAAAAGCGAATAGTGACGGGCGCCCCCCCATTGAGAATTCCTGGATCCGCCCCTGGCATGCTGGAACTATTCCCCAGGGTGACGTGAGGCCTGCAACATATCCTCCTAAAACTGTGCTCTCTCGAGTAATTCACTAAAGTATTGCATGTACAGCCACAAGGATTTACGTCGTAAATATAATTTGATTGTTCATAAACCAGTTTACAGAGTGTCTCAAAATAATATATACCAAGTCTATTCCAATTTTGTGTAAATTCACATATTAGGAATTGATTGCTTATCCAATCAGATGTTTAAAATGAGTAAAATGTCTCGTTATTATCTGTTAAGTGTAAGCTTTCATTGATGTCCACGAATGAAAAGCATTCTGATTAAAACAAATAAATGAGGCATGCCATTTATACCCCTTACGTCCCTAGAGGAAAAAGACTAGCAACCTGACAATCACCGCAAAAACAGGGAGGTATCTGGGAGCATTTCCCTGTAAACTCAAGGCAGGGAGGGGGTCCGCTCCGTGATTTTTGAAAAGTGGTAAAAATGGCATTTAGGGATTTAAAGGCTATAATCATGATAATGGCCTAAACAATCTGTCTCTTAACATTTTTATCCCGCTGTTTTGGGATATTTCCACATATTGGAAATGGCAGCCAATGATTACGATGCACAATTTGACTATTGGATGAAGTGACAAGTGAGACAAGCGAGATAAAGTATCTTGCCCCAGGATACAAACAGTGTGGTCGCGGCTGGCAATCGAACTAGAGAATTTTATCTTAATCGTAAATATAGCGGAGTTCGCACTCCAATGGATTTAGGGTGGGTTTATGCTCCGTGTCTCATGTCGAATATTTGATGCGGAATACTTTTTGGACGTCAAGAGGTATTCCACGTGAGATACAAATCCTGGGCATGCCCAGTTGAAACAGATTGGGTCCGGCGTGTAGACCAAATTCCACTTTAATACGTTATTGTCTATGGTAATCGGACCATGGCTCCAGGGGGACTATGATTGCTTTCACACCGGTGTGAAAGCAGATATAGTCCGGCAGGAGCCATAGTCCGGGGCTCCATAGACGATAACAGAATAAAGCGTGAAACTAATGTTGTGTGAAGAGTCAACTGAATCGATTGCCCTATTGTTCACCATTGTTCCCGGACTATGAGTACGCCGGACGATAATTACTTCTACACCTGCCCTTAGTGTTGCAAAATATTACTCAATATTTTCTTTACCATCAGATGTTTTGATAGCTGGTATATGGTTCGAATCCTTTCACTAAAGTTACGTGACTGTGCATATTTTCCATTGCACATGTTTCTGAAACAACTAAACCCCTTCATCTTGATTTTGGGACACCATCATCTACTGAATAAAATACTGTCTAAATATCTGACACTTTGCTTCTACATTGGTAACGTGTTTATCGGGAACACTCTATAATATTTTTTTTGTGCTGAAAACAGAAGTCCCTAAAATACCAACTAGAACCAGACTAATTAGAAAACATCTAGGCCGTGTGTATGTATTCAATTCGACAGAGAGCATCACTCGTCAAGTCGTAATTTTGATATAAGATTTCAGGTAAAATTTAACTCTTTCAATACTGGTAATTCGACTGTAACTCACAAACCATATCCCTACGGCGCCCTAATGCATTTTTTCTACTTTTCAAAAATCACGGCAGCGGAACCCCTGCCTTGTTTTTAGGGGGAAATTGCCACTAGTTCTAACAAGAAATACGCTACCTTCCTCTTTTGCGGGACGTCAGGTTTGATAGTCATTTTTCCAAAAAGGGCGTTTGGATATAAGCGGTCTCAAACTTGAAGTACTGACCTAATCCTGGGCCTTATTCGTCCGTCATGAAAATGCACAATTTTGACATTTTTTCAAACATCGCAATTTTCTCTTGATAGACTAACTCACCTACAGGACCCAAAGGGTAAACGATGAAAAAGAGCGAGAAGAGCGAGAGAGAGAAAGAAAGAGGAGTGAGAGAGAGAAAGAGGAGAGATAGAGAGGAGAGAGGGAGGATGGGAGGTAGGGAGGGAGGGAGGGAAAGAATGCGGAAGGGGAGAAGAGGAGAGAGGGTGGATGGGTGGAAAAAAGAGGATAGGGAGAGAGGGAGGGAGGGAGAGAGAGAGTGGAAAGAGTGGGGGAGGTCTATAGAGTGAACATGTTTCGAGTGATTTGAGAGTGGAGGAGGGAGAGTAACCGAGAGTGAGCAAAGAGCCGAAAGGAAGAGAGAACAGACGAGGGAGATGATGGGAAAGAGAGAGGGGATGGAGTGGAGAGAGGGAAGGAGAGAGTAAGAGAGGAGGGAGGGAGAGTTCAAGGTGTGAGGAGGCAGCTCGAGAGAGAGAGAGAAACTTGGCCCACATTTCGACCTTTTATTGAGGATATTCGTACTTTCTCGCATATACGATAAAATTTCATTGAAAAGGGGTGTCCTGTAACTTAGTCATCCTTTTTTTGTCCTATCGTGATAATTTTGGTGGAATGCGTTTAGAATGCATAACACTCATGGAGAGTGATAGTCTATTAATCCCGTTTTACATGTAAGTTAAACCTTTGAAATCCGTGTGAGAGATTATTGCTTTACAATTTTGAACAAGTTGGAACTTCCGCCTATTCTCAGCGCGCTTAAAGGGGCACTAGCAATGTCGGTGCGGTAACCTCCAAGTTCCCTGTATTTTCCATAGGTTGTGGATTATTTAATTGTTTATATACGGGTAACTTGTTTTGGGTTTGGAGTTTATCTTTGGATTGCCTAATTAAATGTGAGCATAATGGCATGTAAAAATCTTCAGATAATGATGGACCCGTACTTGAAAACTTACACAAATGTAAAACAGTATGGGTTTTTACATTTTGTAAAACGGAAAAGTAACTAATGAGGATTTACTAGTAAACTTCACTTCTCCTGCCACAGACGGGCTATTCCGATTGGTTGGCTAAGCAAACGCGTTGCAAATGAAAGCAATGCGTTGTTTTTTAAGCACTGTCTGAAAACAACAACGCGTTGCTTTCATTATCACACGTTGGCCTTTTTCACCTTCTGATTGGTTAGCTAAGCAACGCGTTGTTTTCTGACAGCAACCCGTTGCTAAGGAATACTTAGCTTCCATAGTTCGTTTCCTACAACAAGTGTACACAAACCTAAGACAAATCAAGAATTGTCCAACGAGTGATCTAAAAATGATAAACTTTGTTCTAAATGTAACGGAAAGATAAGCTTGTGATCTATACCAAATATGAACATTGATTCATAATCAATGTATGCTCAGACCGAATCACGGGTCTTTACATTTACATGCAGTGTCTATGCCTATGAAGAAGCATGCTTGCTGAAATTACGATCTCAGTTTGCCCTTTTTACAGAATTCCATTGTTGCCTTGTGCATAAAAGAATCTCACCATTAAGTGAATATATTACCTTGTATTCAATATATGCAATGGGCTTTTAAGGTAGAACCACCGTTATGTATACGGTTAACTTACCTTTACTATCCACCAGCAAAACATCTTGGCCATCAGGGATCCAAGTAAAATAGAATATTGCACCGAAATCCACCAGGCCTGCCGAACATCCATAATCTCCATCATGCAGGAAATGTATGCGAGGCAAATGACGCCGATATAAGGTGTACAGACAAGTTAACAAAGACATTGGTTCATTTTATTTTGTTGAGATAAAATTTGCTATAGCTGCGCTTACGATCAAGAATGACTGATAAATATAAGCTGGCACGCACGAACGTACAGGACTTTGCCTGTTTGTTTTGTGTTATCCACATAATGTGGAAGCCGTGGTTATATAGGCGGTTTTTTCAGACATTACTGTCCATACACATGCAACTAATTTTGTGTGCGCGATTGTAGCTTGGAAGGAGGGAAATTCAGATATTTTAAGACTTATATGGGATTAGTGATAGGGGTAATAAACCTGAAAGACTAAATTTTAAAAGAAAAGTCTAGAGTCTATAATACAATGTGATAGCATATCGACAGATGTGCTACTCTCACCGTAAGGTATTAAAGGCCCAATGGCTGTTTTTAAGAAATCATGTGCATTTTCTTTGTGTGAAACGTCCAAAGGTTGCTACAGGACACCGTTCCCCCATTAAAATCTGATTCAAGAGCATAAGTCATGCAACATAACAGAAATGGCTTATGAAGAACAAGCCATAAAAGGTTGTAGACTTAAGCAGATTTTTGGTTAGTAAAAATCGACGTTAAAAGCGGAAAGTTTGCCTCCAGCTAATTCTTTTCGAGATGGTTACTAAGTCTAATTTGTCTTTAGGTATAGATCGCTTTCGACTTTGCCCTATACCTTTGTTTAGAATACAACTGCACAAATCTAAATTTTGATTTTCGAAATAGGCCCTAATCTGAGGAGATTCTGTATGTTAAAGGTGCTTGTTCCGATTTTATGTCTATTGTGTACTCTACTTGATATGACTCTATGAGCTAATAAAATTCACTCCCATGGCACAGTGACCTTCCTGGAAATGAAGTCAAAGGCCATTCTCCACCGAACTTAATGTATACTTTTATGGGGCTTCTACCAAACAAGTTTCATGATCATAGCATCTGTGATTCTTGAGATAACGCGCGCACGATATTTCGGACACACAGACATAGTACACACAAACATGATCACAACAATGCCCTTTAATGACTCATGGTCAAGGGGTAACGAGGACAACAGATTTTAATGAGGGCAAGATACGAAAACATGAAGCGGCCCATGCAGTGTTCACCCCTCCAAAATGAAATATCACTCAAAGGTGTGCAACAAGAGATTCCAAATATCAGGCATCTCTTAAAATATTTCAAAGCCCTTACTGATGTAAAGATTTCCATCAAAAATAGCCCCATCTGAAAGGATTAGCCGAGAAATATTTCTTTTAAAAAAACAATTGAGAACATTCTAATTTTCTATTGGAGCAAATTTAAAGGCTGACTCGGCGATTTCCCGATGAAGGCGTACACAATTTTCAAACAAATCGTGTTTTTGTATATACATAATGCTTGTCCGGTCCATATACTAATCACTGTGTGAATAACTAAGCTCAAATCGAAGTCCTTTATATAGAAAATCACAATTTGTTAGAAAATTCCGGATCCGGAATTTTCGTTATACACGGTATCCTATGGCACCATGGCACATGAAAACGAAAATCCAATTCATCTCTGGACTTTGGAATTAAGCATTTTAGGTGACTATCTTTAGTTCTAGATGACTATTTTTAATTACTACTACGAAAAAAATATATATTTTCAAATCTCTGAGTTAGCCTTTAAAATCACCTTTTGTATTCAATTGTAAGACTTTCTGTTACTAAATACCAAGGGAAAATCATTGCATGTCTAATCTATACGAAATTATGGGGACAGAAAATATGGATGACTTGAAATCTTCTCGTTGCACTTTCTTTAACCTCTAGCTACTTACACACACTGCACTGGCCAAAAGTATTACAACATACAGAAAAAAATAACCAGAAATTCATTTCAATTTGTACCATGGGTTTCGTAACTACAAATCGACGTAGTGAATGTCAAAGGTGCCTTTGTCCCTACAATATGGCGGAAACGGAAAAAGAGCGGCGAAACGATTTTAAACTTGCCATTGTTACCCCAGAAGGGGAATACTTTTTAATTCTCCGTAATGTGGTAAGTCAAGAACTCGTTGATTACAATTTGGAAGCCCATTTGTAGTTATATTTTTTTGATGTTGCTTACTTTTGGACCAGTTGTACAAATTACCGATCTCAGCATAAATCTGGTATCACTATATTTTTGACAATTAAATATTGGTTACTCAAAAGAGCATTTCGTCCTCTTACGAGCGCATGATGAGCTTTAACAAAAAAAAAAAATTTGTTTTTTTTTTTTCAAAGTGGTTTTATCGATTGCGGTGGATTTCAATCTTGAAAACGTTGCTGAATGACTAGTGATAAAGAAATTTAGATGTTAAAGCACAAAGTATCACTCCAATTTCCCCAAAATAAATGCTTCGCGTTAATACGATTTTGTTTCATCTATTAAGGGTGGCTGCGCTTTTTTAAAAGCGTTAATTGCGTTACTTTTTTTCTTGGGGGGGGGGGGTCGGTATGGCACACACTGTAAGATCCATTAGGAATAGTTGCACTTGATCATTCTCACCTGAGTAGTCCGGCTTGTCGGACGAATAATGCATACAGACATTTTTCCCGAGATCATGGTTTTCACTATGTTGAAGGTATTCAGTAGCTAAATGCTAAGCCCATTCTGCGCTTGCTTACACAGGTCATCGTTCATTCAATTTCAAAAAGTGGTATTTTTAACCCCGGTTTCTCTCGGGACACTTGTTGTGCGCTGTTAAAGTTCACTTTTGGAATGCTTTTCAGACTCCACTCTTTCCCTTCCGAAACTTTTGCTTTCTGCAGTATTCAAAGTCAAACGGATAATATAAATTAGACAATCAATTAAGTGGAATCAGTGATAACAGCAGCAAATATTTATTAACAAACAGTTAGGCAATCTTCTAATTTTTGTGTCATTTTTTTTTGGCAAAAGGAGACCACGCAGCAGTTCCTAATTTTAGGGAAAGGTTCCATATAGGCCTACACTCCGTTGAAAATTTCAATGTAGACAAAAATTGTTTTAATTAATAGGTGACCCGATAATGGATTCGATTGATTTTTCATATGACGTTTCTCCTTCACACATGGAAGAATGTCACACCAATGCAACAAAAAAATCTGATTACAAATGTTGGATGAAGACATCGGTCCAGCCCGTGTTGGATAGCAAAAAGCAAAAATGTGTACTACATATGAACAGTTGTGTGTTAATTAAATGGGGATACCACATTTGGAGGACGTTGTTATATGCATCAAGGAAACGTGTTCTGGGCAATCATTTTTACTGGGTTACTTGGAGGAAAGTAGAAAATATGAAACTTTCTTTGATACCCAAAATCTCAATTTTTGCTGGAGTAAATGGGGACGAGGTCTTGTTCGATCGTGTCACCCAGTTGTAAGGACCTACTAATTATAACATAAAAACTAGACCCTAAAGCACAAAAAAAAATAAAAATTTGTTACATGATGAAAGCTTCAAAAGGGGTACATATAACATGTATATTGCTCATTTTGTGCGCGTGCATGTTTTTTAAGCTTTCAGAGTCATTATAACCATTCACATCTCTAGTCAAAAACTACGTCACATGCGGCACACGCAATCGACAAAATTGTACGGGCTGTTTGAGAAAATTAATGTACCAATTCCGTAGTACCGTCGTGTATATTAACAGATATCGCTGCACGGCGGGTCGAGTGGATAGGTACACTTTCCGGGACAAAACGGTTGGATTGGTTTTAATTCAAAGTAATACATATTTTCAAAAATATTTATATGGGTACTTGATTGCTTTGGGTGTTAGTTACAGTGCCATTGTCGGTGTACATTACCCTATGAACCATGTTAGGTCGCATGTTAAGTTGGAGAAAGAGATCCAATTTCATAGTAATTGTTTGGAGAGTGTTGGTTTTTTAGCTATGGGTATTGTAACCTTACTTGATTTACACATATAGATTCAGTGTAGTATATATTGAACTAGAATGATACAGCAAGAATTTGCACTGTAAAAAAACATGATCATTGCAGTGTAAAATGTTGTTAAAAGCTTTAAAACATGACCAAAAATTTGGTTTGTAATTTGGAAGAAAAATACAGCAAATACTGTGGTTTTTATTTTATTTTTTTTTTCGGCACACTCTGCCCAAACTGAATCCTTAAAGAATCATTATAGCGAAATTATGTGATTGTCAATTATCAACTTTAAGAGTACAGTAAACTATTTCAAATTTTACAGTATACTGACAGTATTTTGCCAACAAAAACACTGTTAAAATATATACCTTTTGATGTTTTGTATGGGCATATTTTTACAAATGTAAAAAAAGGTCTATATTGGTAGACAGACTTACTGCGTTGGGTTAAATTCAGCGTGTTGTCACACATTTTACCAAGCTTTGTAATAACTACCATTTATATGTTTCAAGTGTTTTGATTTGTTTCATTTTACAGTATACATATATTTTTAGCTGGCGGTGTTTCATTTTGACTGGCCTTCTTACCTTGCATTTTTGCTACACGTTGACCTCATCAGGTCTTTCGTTTGATTTTGACGACTCTTTAAGGACGGTTCTGTGCTAATACTTTCACAATATTGCATTGATATTCACTAAGTGTAGTTTTTACTCAGAAAATTCATTTTGAGGTCGAACTAGTTTTTTTTAAGACGTCCTTCAGTTGAGACAATACCTTTTCCATTCACTTGCATTTGCCCCCATGGAAGCTGTACTATAGGCTATCCAATATTTTATGTGTGCAGGTTTCTCGGTAACCCTTAAGAGCTGCAGATTTTTGCTCTTGTCATAATATTCTAATAGTAAACTTCAACATCTTTATACGCCTCCTCAAAATTAGTGACGTCATTATTTGAAGCTTTAAGAAATGATCCGAAATATCAACAAACTCAACACTGGGTAACAGGGTAAGTTTTAAGCCAGTCCCACAATTCCTACGGATTACGGCATCTCATTTTATGTGTACTTTGGCTAAAAAATGAGTTTAGACAAAAAAATAAAATAAAAATTCATCTATAATTTGACATTAAAAAGTGCTACACTTTGAAAATCTAAACACATATGTATGTTTAATTTGTAATATCTTTTGAATGATTCCATCTGTTTAATTCAGATTAGTACAGTCAAAATGCATATAACTAAACATCATAAACACATTTAAAAGATAAGCACTTATAGACAAGCTAAACACTACTTATGTTTAAATGTTTAATGATTTCATTAATATTTCAGTATGCGTTTATTTGCTGACACTTTCAACAGTGTTTTAGAAAAATCACTGGACACCTGAACATTAAAATGTGCTTATGAAGCGTTTAGCTTGCATAAAAGTGCTTACTTTCTAACTGTAATATTTAACAATGACAGTGCATGACGTTAAGTGAGGTGCGTGGGCTCTCCGTGTTTTTCGGGAGATGTAAATTCGAAACAGGCTCCCCCACACCGACCTATACGTACATGTAAAAAGCTATGGCGAGCTATGTGACCTATTTATACCGCTTCGTTTTCATGGTTTTGGAAAAATGTTTTTGATCGATCTCGAAGTTTACATTGTAGAATGAGACTCATTTGCAGTGGATTGTTGGATAGATAGATTTTGCAACATGGTAAATTGCCATCAAAGTGTGTTTGTTATTATCACGTAACATATGGATGACACGGTCACTGGTAAAAGTAAATCTCTTTGAGTCGTATGACAGTTCCCATAAGCCATCGCTCCATTGGTTGTTGCATTCACAAAATTGGTATACTGTGTGTCCCAAAAATATTTGTCTTGATATACAGCTTCTTCTGTAAAGGCATGTCGAGAACCAGTTTGACCGATTGGGAAAGAAGTCATTCGTATTATCGAATAAGCTCGCCAGGATAATGAGGAGCTTGGCGTCGAGATCCATAAGTCGATATTCTATTATCATTAGTAAAATTTAAATGATTACCTTTACGGGACTAGCTAGAGTTTGAATTTAAATCATACTCTTGCCAAACGTGTTGTTTCTGGATTGCCACCTTTTCAAATTATTCTTGGTGAGCATCATAGATAATACGAATGCTTATTTTCTCCAATCGGTAAAACTGGTTCTCGACATGCCTTTACAGAAAAAGTGTTTCAAGAGACTATTCAAGTATTTTGGGTTCCAGATATACGCAAATGAAGATAAACCGCATGCACATTATAACCTCATAATAATTAGACTTCAAAAAAATTTATTTTAAAGTTATTGACCGTCTATCTTCTGTCGAGCTTTTGTGGAGGACACACGGGAATAAGAAGCGGGTGTGTTTGAGTTAATCCCACAACGCACCTGTATTGGGAAATTTCACCTCAATAGGATCATGTGATTACATAAAAATCCCTATTTAATTAACACATAAAAACTTGACTTTAACACTCATTTTAGCCCACAAAGCGTTAGTATGGGGATTTTTCTTGCCATGATTATGAAAATGTATTGTGGTTCTAAAAATTTTGGAACCACTTTTTATCCTAAGTACTGACATGTTTTTATACCAGACGCGGTATAGGCCACATTGCTATGCATCATGGGATGGATTCAAGCACCCTCTGGTATAAAGTTATCAATACGAAGCTTTTAAAGGGACACAAGCAGATTTTCGCGGATTTACACATTTCTCAAATTGCCTTGAATGGTTGTTGTACATAGAAACCTAACGGCCATGTTTCAGAGGTTCATTGACAAACAAGAAAAAAGAAAATATTAGAAAGGAGGTATTGGATCTCTGCAAAAGATACGAACAACTAGATTAGTTTCAGTATTTCGTACTTGAGCGAGCGGCAGTAAAGAAATGAAATTTCCGTGGCAATATCCTAAAACCAGTTTTAATTCTATTTGAAACTAAATAATAATTTCGATTTTAATTGCAAAAAGGATATTGTTCTCTTATGACTCTTCATATGTGGTATGAGTTTCGTTTAAACATCTGCCCGAGAAAAGGTTCAAATGAACGCGAGTGCAGGCAACCTTGTCCACGTTAAGTGTTAAAAACATGAATCGACTGAAATAAAACCTTATAGAATTAGTACGTCAAGAAGGACACGAGTTGGGTTGTTTAGGCTCATAAAATCACATATAATTGTTTTAATTATATGCTACAAAATTATTAGACTCTCAAAAATGTTTTAAACAATGTTGATTAAAGAGGGAACGACCCTTTCAAAGAAGAGCAAACCTTAGCCATTGTTGGTTAAGATATATACTCTGCTTTGAGTAAGGTTTACTCAGCAATTTTATGCTGTGTTGAAAAGAACAAAACTTTGAATACCATTTTATATCTCAACAGAAGTAATTGTTCCTTTTTTAATCAACATTTTTACAGAGCATTTCTTGTGAAACATATTATTATAGAAAATAGTACTCAAAATCGAGTCTTCGAACAGCAAATGACATTTGGACTACTTCAACAAGAACAGGCCAGGGGGCGCTGGGTGTGAAAGTAGAAATAGTCCGGCGGAAGCCAGAGTCCGGGATCCATAGACGACAACGGAATAAAGCGTGAAACTAATGTTGCGTAATGAGTCAACTGAATCGATTGCCCTATTGTTCACCATTGTTCCCGGACTTTAGCCGGATGACTATATCTCCTGCCACAGCGGCAGTTGTTCGAGCTATAGGGCGAGTCAGTTTCAGCAGTTAGATAGCAAATTATGTAAGTCACTTTGATAATGAATTCCGAATGGCAGTATTTTAGGCTGGGTTTTTAGGGTAATTTGATGTATGTGTGACCCGGTCTATGTGTCATACGTGTGACCGGCATATTGACACATATAATGGTATCTGCAGTGTCAATAACAACTTATCAGTGACAGTACGAAAATCACAATCGTGTGCCTGGCAACCATGACAACCGGGGCAAACAATCGCTACCGAAATGGGATGGGCAGAGGAAGGAAAGAAAATAAAGCCGGAAGGAAAATTGCACGGGCTTTCTTCTGCCACGAAGATAAATCTTGAATTGTCCAAAACCCCATGCAGTGGTCACAGTTCTTAATTGTGTGTGTAAGCACATGCATTGTTCACACTGTTCATCTGTTACAGATACTAGTCCTTGAGTGTAAGTGCTTTTATATGGTTGCAGTTTGTAACAGTTTTTTTTCTGATTGCTTGGGTCAGGTTGCAAAGTCTTGCTGGACAAATTCCACTGTGAAATGACTTCTATAACCAATTTATATCTAAAATAATACTTCCAATGTTATACTATACAATTGTTGCAAACAATCATGTTTGTGTATTTGAACACTCATAGCATAGAACTAATTAAGCAAGCTAATATTTCGTGTGGTAAACAGGCACAACTTTTGTACAGAAATGTATAACATACATTACTACACAATAGTGATTTGGTTGTTGCATTGGACAAGAAGTGCCATTTAAAAAGGGGCAATAATGATTTACACTCTAGTTGGTGTTCCATGCAATGTGATACTTCAAACTACTACCAGATGTACACAAAAAGGAACACAAAACTTAAAGGCAGGCTTGTCATGTTAAACGTTTTAAACTATTAGGGAACGATTAGTATTGACGACGGGGGATGGAGGAATTGAACTTTGCTTTCGGCCTATCCAAAACTATCGCGAGTACCATTGCGCGTTCAAAATTTCGCCCATTTTCCTATGATTTTATGAAAAAATCCTCCATTTCAAGGTCATGTTCCCCTTTATTTCTCCCTGATGACAAATATTCATGTTCCCCTATCTCTTTTCCAAGGAGGTGATCGCGTCTGGCCATAAATGGCCCTTTGGTCATCTCCCCATATCATGTTATACTTTTAGTTTGTGTTTGTGAAATATTTGTGAATTATCTTAAATGATCTTATCATAGCTTTGTTTGCATATGCTATACTGGAGGTATCATGATATGAAAATAAATATATTAAAATAACGTTCGAAATTAATAATGCCTAGTTTGCCCTATATATGTGGACAAGAGATTACGGCTCTATAAGGTGAATGGTTCAAGGTTCATCCTTGGGCAAACAATTTCCGATGGTGCCTACCCAATTTAGTCGGCATTTTGGTGGCAATTTTTGTTTGGTCATTTTAAGAACGTTATTTATTCCACTTGAGACATTCCAGTGTCTGTTTTGCTCTTAAAATACACAATGGGAAGTATATATTGGAACAAATTGTATACCGGGATTAATACCTAATAAAACCAACAATTTGATTTTATTTTCATAAGAATCGGTTCATTCTTTCCTTTCACTTTCAGCCCAGGGTGACCTTGAACAGTTATTACATATAGAGCTACTTTTAAGTTATAAGTTTTAAGTTTAAACTGCTGTCCGTAGGTAATACATGTAATAGGTGCGTAGATAAGGTAAACTACATATTAATCAATGGAACCTAATATATCGTCGTGGGTTCTGCATAGTGTCGAATCAGCATAAATGCTAGTTCTGAGAAAACGGCGTTTGAAAGTTTGAGTTACTTATGAATGCGTGTAATTAAATGAAATAAAAGGAAATGGCTATTTTAAGTGGTGTATATTAAAGACATGAATGGTTACTAACTGACGACAGTATTAAAATACCAAGAAACAATTGTTTTCTTATTCAAAATGGCCACTGAATGTGGTTCGATTGTTTGTCAAACCTCAAATGTTTGATTCGCTGTGCTCTAAGGAGTCGAATCGACTGCATAAAACCCGTTGATTTCTAATGTTGGTATGGTGAGATTACTATAGCGACGGGTTTTTACTATTTTTAAATGATGATGCCACGATGATAAGAATAACGCTGGCGGTGATGATGGTGGCAATAACGATGAAATAAGGAAACATCGAGCTTGACGACGACAATGATGCTACTGATCGATGATATCGATGATGATGATGATGATGATGATGATGATGATGACGATGACGATGACGACGACGACGACGATGACGATGTCTAATGATGATGAAGACGATGACGATGTCTATTGCATTGTGTTTATGTTACAAACCATGCAAATTTGTATACAAACGACTTCCATAAGCGGTTAAAGTGGGAAACATTCACTGTTGTATTATCGTTCGTTGTAAAATATAGCGCAAACTGACCACGATGACCAACGAATTCAGAAAATTAAAACCTCTTACAAATTTGGCTCCTTAAAATTAATATCTTTAATTAGTCGCCAATATGTTTTAACTCATTTTGCAGAAAAAAACATATATTTCAAGACGGTAAATACGTTAGAAGGAACACAAACCTTGTAGTGCATGTTATATAAAAATTAATAAATAGTATGCATGTTGTAACACACAATAAATATTGGCTAGAACTGTTCAAAAATTGAGCTCAGAAAATATTTAAAATGTAACTGGAATGTTTCATAACTCAAAAGATTTTGGAGGATAAAAGTGCAAGTCTATTTTCTCGTTTTCTTAAATTTCTCATTACATATATAGTTCCTATCTTTTAAAGTAATGTACGCGCTTAAAATATATGCCAAACTTGAAACGAATTAATATACTCATACACTGTTAAAAATGTTCCTAATTTTACCAGACTTTACCTTTCAAATGACGGTAAACCCCAATTATTCAATAATCTTCACGCTTTATTACCTATATCTAACATAAAATTACAATTTGGAAGCAGAAAAATGTAAATAAACAGTGGCTACAAAATAATACTGACACATTTTGAAAAAGGTAGTATTTATACGCTGACCGTTATTATATTTTCCGTTACATTACGTTCTTTTGTTACTTGTTTTTAATGTAAGAATACGAACTATGGAAATTGTTTTACCTATAAAATGGGTTAAATAACGTCGTAAGTAACGTCATTTAAAATGCAAAATCTTATTTTCCCTATCATTTTTTAAAATAGTTTAAAAAACTCTTTTACTCCTTTTTGTATTATATTTTGTTTAATTTGAAAAAAGTAGTACACACACATATATTTGATTTTTTACTATCAGTAAAGTCATGTAGTGTAGTGGATAGGATTTAGGACTTAAGGCCCGGGTTCGAATCTATGTAAGGTATATGTATTAAGTTTATTCATATGATGATTAAGTAATTGGTGACATTAGAATGTGTACATTACCATATAAAACAAAGTTTATAAACTGTTTTAAATCTATTTCTTCACGTTTTCCCTTTGTTTATTGCCTTTGCATCAATTGTTTCTCAATTGTTTGCCTGAAATATAACTTTTTTACAACCACGTGGTAACGTAATACAACGTTTGTATGATGCCAAAGCTGCAACGTTTAAATTTGGTCAGAGGATTGTGATACCGTTTTAATTCTTAATATTGTTGAAGCAAGTAAAAAACCAACAATAACGTTGAGGCTGAGATTTTACGCCGTTATTTTACGTTCCCTGCAATGGTTTCGTATTTTTACGGCTCTAGTTATTTTACGTTCTGCATGTAGTGAGTCCCAGCTGCCAGTCAAATGCCTGTTTTTTTACAAGTTTATTTTTAACAGTGTAAAATCTAACATATTCTAAACAATTTAGAGGGCACTAACGCTTTTACAAACACCTTCCCAAAGCAAATATGAATTTGTTCCTGAAAGGCGAGTTTTTTTTAAAATGATGTATATATTAGTAATTATTTAGTTTGCAGAATATCAAAGTTAACATCAAAGAAAAGCAATATATTTACAAGTCTATTTATGTAACACGAATTACTAAGGGGTGAGGGTGTTAAACACCCCGAGAATTCATTATTATAAAGCAATAGATGGTTTCGATGTTGGTATACCCGTTGATAGCACTGGTCCACCGTTTTCTACTGCTTTCAGCATAACCTAGTATGGCATCACATGATCACAACGACGTCAAAGTTAACAAGTTGGCAAAAGTGGTCATTTCCACAGATACACATCGGAGTATAAAATGAAAAAATGAAATTTTGCATAAGAAGTAGGAATATTGGATTTTCATGCGGGTTTTGGCCCAAATGATATGGAAAATGACTAGTTTTTAATCAACATATAATTTTAGAGCCATACAGTGCACAATATTTAAACAAATGAACTAATAACTAAAGGGTAATGCAGTATCATTTATAGGCGAATAATGTCTCGAGGTCGGAAAAACTAAATAATGGCGCCCATTATTTTTATTTTTCCCGCCCTCGCGGAAGGATACATTATGAGCCCATAGATGATACTACAAATTTCTATTCTATTAACTAAAAAAATTGATTTTATATTGTTTGTTTGTTTGTATAGGTTTTAAATATGCCTTATTTAGGTGTATTTTGTATGCCGATTAATGAAAATAAATGATAAGAAAATGCATTAGCGGTTCATTATTGCAGAATAATGGAGAGTAAACGTCTTCTTATCGTGTCCAAACACTGTGGTTCTCAAATATGATCCAGCCAGAGATGGGTACAACGTCTGGCTGCTTCACTGAATTCCCAAGGTCCTTGTTTGTGCTTGTTGGCTCCAGCAGTGGGCAACCAGAGGTGTTTTCCATTTGTCTGTGGGCGGCTGTTCCACACCACAGGTAGCATCCTGATCTGCTTCCAGATAGCCCCACTTCTCTGCAAGGAAAACTTCTAATCGGCGGCCAGTTCTGGTTCTCAATCTGTTAATTGAGGCATCGCCATTCATCCCATTAGGAGTCAGCTCCGGGTGGAATATTCTCGCCAGGTTCAATACCGATAGATGTTACTGGATTGATGGAATCTTTCTTTCCACAAGGCGACCTCTAACCTCTGCTTAGAACGTTTCAAGAGCGTGGACTTTGCTTAAGAAACTCTCTCTGGATTTAAGACGGTTTGGCAGCAGGTATCTGTCCACATAAGGGTGCTTCTCACATTGGATACTACTTGGCACTCGCTCTGGTGGAGCAATTCCTGATTAGGATGTTTAAGTTGTCCGTTGGTGTTGGACGGAGGGCATCCTGTGATAACCGGCCAGGATGCTTTAACGCTGGATCAAGCTTCTTGGCATGGGTGATCTTTCCCATACAGGCAGGCATACTCTGCCATGAGTAGCCGGATGGCAAGTGGCCGTCGATCTTAGGGGTAAGGTGGGCTGAGCACCCCATCTTGTGCCAGTGAGTTTGTTTCAGGATGTTATTGCGTGAACATACTTTACTGACCAATCAGAATGCTGCATTTCAATAAGGGCTATAGTAGAGGCTAGTAGAACCACACCCCCCTATCGCCTTTCGACGACTACCCCCGTGATGTACTACCCTTCACATTTGTTTCGCCAAATTATCTCAGAAGGATGTGAAATAATTATATGAAGACATTAAACTAAAGTTTTTTAAACGGTTTTTGCGCACCGTATGGAAGCTTACCTTTGGGGTGGCTGTAACCACCCCTCCCTTGGTATTACGAGGGTTAATGTCACTATGAGTGCCCCATCCCCCCCCAAAAAATATAAATTTGGTGTAGAATGTTAAACTACAAAACTGGATATTCCTTTTCACACGCTATACCGTAGGTATCAATTTAGTACAAGTAACCTAATTAAAACAACGAAAAGATAAAATGTGAATAACATGACCAATCCCTCATGACGTATAGAAAGGTAACTTTCAATTTCACCGATTGCCTTAATCTTGATAAACCTTTTATGATTTTGATCACTGACGTAGCAATCTTTGTTGTCCCAACGAATATGTATTCGTTCAAAATTTATAGATATTTGTGACACGCAAAGCTATCGAAACGTATTCGATTGTTTGTGAAACCCGTTTTAATAAATGCGTGTTATTCGACTGCGGCTATTTGGTTAGGATACTGTAGATTTTCCACTTTTATTTTTTGGGACAATTAATGAGTACATAAAATGCAACCAAAATCAACTATTTAACTCAATTTTGCACCAAAAAATCAGATTCGAAGACATGTCGTGACCACGACGATATGAACACGTGGACATGGCGGTATAAAAAAATCTCCTTACAATTTTAACCCTATAATAGATCTTATAGACTAGTTCATAATACCAACAGAATTGAACTAACCACTAAATGATGAGAATTTGAACACTGAAATGATGAGGATTTGAAAAGACCCCTTCTCTAAATTGTGCCGGTGGAAAAGGATATATTGTCGGCAGGATTTACAGTCCGGGCTCCATATACGACAACTGGAATAAAAGTGAACTAATGTTTTGCGTGAAGAGTCAACGAATCGATTGCCCTATTGTTCACCTTGTAGGCGGACTGTGAAGTTCGTAGACTAGAGCTCTGCCACATCGGCTCTTCTAGTATCGCCGCCTCGAATCTGGTAGAGTTTAACCAATAAATGACATGGTTGATTTCAGTGGCTCCACTTAACCCCCCCCCCCCCCACGACGACTACCACCTTTGCTACACAGTATCTTTGATGGCTAATTACATGATATAACACACGATATACCCCCCCTCTGATTAACCATCAAAATAGACCCTGCATGCACCTTTAAAGATTTCAATGTCTCTTATTGGCTGAATTATATCTCACATGGTGCTATAAATAACAATCAAACTTGACTATTATGAAATTAACCTGTAGAGTTTAGATGTTATCAAAATCCTGCCAACTAGACAGCGAGAGCAGTCCCTGCTCTTCCATCTAACGTATTAACATGATTAACATGAAACTAGGTAAGTGAGCCAGCCAAAAGCAGATTAATCCGCTCTACTACTTAGGATAAACAGTGGAGGGAGTGAATTAAAATTTGGTCGTAGTTATGTGCTCAATAACTGTATGTAAATGAATATTAATTTCCAATTTTTTTGCATAAGGGCCAATCGGCATCATTTTACTCTTAGTTACTGACAGATTAACCTGAAACTTGGTAAATAGATACAGATGGATCCATTCTGGTTCTGTATAAAGTATCGTGCATATTATCTGCATATTAATCAATATCAGATTCAGATTATTCCATTTATATATTAATAATGGTCTTAATTGCACAATTTGTTTAAAATGTGCACGATTATTCTCTTTCCACTTAATACAGTAAGGGTTTTACTTGAAACTTAGTGGGTGATAATCGCATATTGACCTCTATCTAATGAGATAATTTTGTGTGAATGTGTATGTTTTATATGATAAAAATTGGATCTGTTGTTTTGCCTATTAAATGGGCAGTCCAATATTTTGAGTATTGAATGTCCAGCGCAGCCGGTATCCACCTACGATAAATCGGACAAAGTGTACCACCGTTTTTCCCCCATGATTGTATGTTAATGTTACATGTTGCGGGAAACCCTCACCGTACTCTGTTACTCTTTTAATGTAAGTGGTTGTATTTCCGAAATCCCCAATGCAAATGACAGAACCTTTTGAACTTGAGCCTCGAATCGTGCTAGATTCAATGGTGAAGATTGTGCCACAGAGGCGGTAAACGTGAACCGCTTATTAGTAAGCATTTGAAACTAACATTAGCAAAAATGAATTGTTCAAAAAAGACTTTAGGGCCCTACTTTTGACACGATCGGTGCAAATCAATCAATGTTCCCACATGATACAAACCTTTATAAGACAGTTTAGTATCTCCAGCTAAACGTAAAAGAAATCTTGGTTTCACATCAAAAGGAAACTTAAGGGTTGTACAAAAGATAATCAAACAAATGGCATAATTTCACTTTAGTTAGACCTTCACTCTTGAGTACTGCATGTAGTATGGGACCTTACCACCCCAGCTCATCATACAAAGCTGGAGCTTTGGCAGCGTCGTGCTGCTCTCGCGCTTTGGGTATTAAATAATTACGATCAGCTGAGCTGTGTTTCAAAGATGCTGCAGGACCTAGAATGGTCAAACTCTTACCATCAGGAGAAAGATCAACAGACTTGTTGCTGGTTTTCCAGAAAGCCTGCCAGGGTACCTGTCATCAGGTCACAATCGTACAAGCACCCGGTACAACGGCCCCACTCAACAAACCCATAGTCACCATCTTTTTATTACCATCCGTGCATCCTTAGACACCTAGTACGCCTTTATTCCACGAACAGTAACCGACTGGAACTTACTACCACAATCACTTGTTTCCATCAGAGATCCTAAAGTCTTCAAAGAGCAACTAAAGCAGCACTTCAAGTAATCACCATCTACAGCATACACTCACATCATCCGTGTTCACTTTTCCCCACCAGGGTTGTTGAACTTGTAATTAAGCAGAAGCAGAAGCATTTTAAGAATGTAGGCATAGGGCCTAGTAGTGGAGGAGCTAGGACCCAGGTCAAACATCATCGTTTACCCCTCACTACAGAAAAGGTTTGACATTTTTGGTAGTTAGTATGGGCCCTCTATATCAACGCTAGGTAGGTAGTACTCTCAAATTGTGGTGTCACTTTTTGAATAGGGGACCAATTTAAGTTTACACAGGGGTCAAACTTTTAAATGCTACAATCATGTTGAAAGGTATGGCATATTGTCCGTCTAGTCATAAGGATTCCAAAATATATAGTTTGTACCATCTATGACCAATGGTTTTGGAGTTATAGGGTAAAATGGCTAAAATGGTAAAAAAGGTAAATTTCTATTTGTACAACGGTCAAAATCATAAGTTGCTCAAATTTTGTTGAAAAATGATAGAAGATAGAAAATAAGGAATAGTTGGTACCATTTGCAATGTATCATGTTATGCGACAAAATAGGTCATAGGGCAACATAATCCAATTGGCGTTGATCTTCTTTGACCCTTATCTCCATAAGTAAAATTTAACATAATCAAAACTATACTTTTTGGGAGTCCTCGTACCTCAGGCAATAATTTGCAAGTATTTAAAATATAATCAGATAAACTTTTAATGTTGACCCCTGAACAAATTGAGATTGGCCCTTTTTACCATTTTAGCCATTTTTACCCTATAACTCCAAAACCAATGGTGGTACAAACTATACATTTTTGGAATCCTTCTGATTGGATGGACAATATGGCATACATTTCAACATGATTGGGGCATTTTAAAAGTTTGAACCCTGTGTAAACTTAAATTGGCCCCTATTGAAAAAGTGATACCACAATTTGAGAGTACTACCTACCTAGCATTGATGTAGAGGGTCTATACTAACTACCAAAGGTGTCAAACCTTTTCTGTAGTGGGAGGGTAAACGAAATCCTTAAATAAGGCCCCTCTGTTATTCAGCTCCTGCTATATAGGCATGTCAATCTACATTTACAATATATTTTGTTAAAATGCTATAACATCCAACTTACACTGGCATCCACAAGGAAAAAATATTTACGGGGTTTGTACTTGTTTCATCTTACACAGTAATAAAACTCACCTTCCCGCCGCGGTAAGATTTTCCCAAAAATATGAATGATCTGCATGTGAAGTTGAATCTACTTTAGGGACGTTTTAGGGCTAATATGGTGGGCTAATCAAACACGAAGTACAATTGGAAATTGTTACAACGTTACCTGTTGTTTAAACTTTCCGTGTTGTTTCATGTTTAACTTGATGTTTCAACAGCCAATTTGATAGGGGGGGTGGGCCTATATCCCACACCTAGCAGGTTACCCGTACGTACCAGTTACAATTCTTAAGGTGTGTTTATGGGGACAATTACCGGAAAAGAGACGGATAAGGGATTAAATGTGCTCAATAGAAAACTGACCTCCCTCACTCTTTACCGGTAAAATCAACCCGGCAAAATTTCCTTCTCGAGGAAGGAAATAGCGTGTCACTTACCGGTAAACGCCAATAGAAACAACTCCGTCCGCGACAGTGCGACGCAAGGAGGAAACGGAAATTGATAATACCGCGTGATTACGATCGACGATAGGCCCTGACGTGTGGACGTGTAGGATGAGCGATGAGGGAATATGATTCGGCCTGGATTCGGCGGTGCCTCAGTGATCACGTAACATCGCGATTCTCGCCGCTTGTACGACTCCATGTACATTCGAAACCTTCTCTGGCGTTCACGAACATTTAACCCATCTAACCCATCGTTTGCCTCGAACTTTGACTGTAAAATGTCCAAAATTGACATCAATCCTACTATCGAAATACCGCCATATTTTTGTTGAAAAAGTAACCAAATGCTTTGCGTTGACACTTCAGTGTCGACCTTTTTGCCGGCAAAGTTTTATGTGGAGTTGATCGAGAGCAGCCAGGTAGTATTTTACCGGTAACAGTGGTCCCAATAGAACTGACCGTTATCCACTTTTCCTTGCTCTTTCCCGGTAAGAGATTTCCCGGTAACAATGCCAGGAGCTTCATGAAAACACTCTTTTAATATGCGAATGTAGGTCTATTGAAACATGGGGAAGATAATCTAGTAGCAGTTTTCATGACATCATCACAAAAATGCCGCAAACCCTTTGGTTTTACTGCACTCATTGTACCGAACCAATTTGATTTAATAACCTCAGTGACACAACCAGTACCCGTCAGCAATGTGTGGCCGCTTGTAGGCAGTATAGAAAAAAAGACGCATGTTTATTCTAAAACAATTTATAGCTCTTACGCAATGTGCTTCACACCTCTTCGTACCACATTATTTTTCCAACGGATTATTAAAAGCAGCAATTAAATAACAAAACTGTCCCTGACAAGTGAAGGGTTACTAGATACTTATGTCAAATACAGATCAAGCATAGTAGGCCCCCTGTTTTGTCCAATATTCTACACAACGCTACTTGATAATATCACGATAATTTACATGGCATCAGCTTTTATATCATTATGCTTATGTAATCTAGTCCATACCAACAACCAAAGTCCACTAAATGACGACGCTTCCATTATGTACAATTTCTACTAACATATTCATATGAACGGTGTGAGGGGCAAGGTCAAGTCTGACGTATTATGGCCCTATGGTGTTACTGGAGAATGATCTCAAACATCAATATTGCGGTATTTCTATTTCTTCAGACGAATCTGCATCCGGGAAAAATGGTTAGAACATACTGCACGTCTCTTCTTGAAAAATGTTCCCCCCGGCCTCTCCCCTATTCAAGTTTGATCCACCCATGTACTCAACATCCTTGTCACTTCGGTGGTTGTCGCTTCTCCCAACATTGATTGATCGGGGGTGGGGAAGGTTAGGTTTGAGAGAGAAGTTCTCGCCTTCATTTCAAACTTGACTCAGTCAAAAACAACTAATTGTAAATAGACGCATATATGTAACACGGAGTCGATTAGTGTCTAACAAAAAAAAAACTTTTTTTCCAGGATTTTGGCACTAACTGTCGTCCTTCCTTGTGCCGAAGTGTAAATGTGTATTTGTTTTCAAAGTGTATGCAACTTTATGTATTACAAAGTGGTGGACCCATTCTGGCCAATAGGCTTTTTGGGTTCACTTTACTACTGCGGGGAAAAAGAACACATTAATTTGTGGTTATAATTTGTCATATTCTCTGGTGTGTCCATACCATAATCAACTTCAGTCCTTAAAATGCTTTATATTAAATATGCGTTAACATGGCAATAAGTTATAATAGTTTGGATCCCCCCCACTTAGAACTATGCGTGGTATGTGTAACTGAATCCAAATATCTGGTAACACCAAGGAGAGTGTTGTTACAATGCCTTATAAAATTTTTGGCCGAAGAACTTGGTATAAACACCGGCATCACCGCAAGGCGAAAAAAAGAACTGCTGGTATAGTAGATGTGAACTCCAAATCTGCTGCATTCCCCTTTTCGAAGTTGGAAGAACACCCACGACATTCCCGATATGTTACACGAAACATAATACGTCTTACAAAATAAACTCGTAGGCTCAGGTCAGGTTTATACAAAATGTATACATTCCTTGCCTTTGAAACGGGGTATAACGCCATATAAACACCCACAATTCAGATAAACGCCCAATTGTAAGCAAGAAGGTTTCCTACTTTATAAGAATAACAGTTGTTCAACATGCTATATACCAACTGCCCGCTATAACCCAATTCACAAAAATAATATATCAATTATACTTGCAAAAGTTCACGGAGTCATGACCACCGCGAACCACTGAGACTGAAAAGGTGTCACTGTCAAACCAAGGCGGTTGTTTTTACAATCAATTAGTTAAATACCTGTTTGCATCGTAATACAACCATGGTTTGCAGTTTTCTTTCTTCATCTCTTCAATGTTTTTTAAAACCGTGAAAGGCGACCACACTTTCATAGGAGTAACTACTTTCGAATAGCCCAAATGATATTCATGGAATAGTAACTATTGTCACAATCCAGACGCCATGACAAACACAGGTCCAGTCCCAACTCAGATAAGGTAGAAGTGGTGACAAGTGATAGTGTGCTGCTCACACTACATACTACCGACACTATTATTACCGCTACTCCACGGCTATCGGACTTATTGTAGTTGAGCTGACATAACTGGTATAGATATGATATCGGATAAATAATAATATAGACTTGCATATAAAGAAAAATTTCCATATGATTACACAACTTCTTTCAAAAGGTCATAGAAAAGTACATGCGTCCTTGATGGACAACAGAAAGATGGATATAATTCACTTGTATCTTTTCTGAGATAAGTCTTAAAATAATACTTATATAAAAACGTTTCCTCCTCCTATGCTTTGAAAATAACTTCATTATTATAATATTTTAGGCTATATATTTTTTTAATTAAATATCGTAATAGTTGTATATAACAACTTTCATGTAAAAAGCCCATTGAGAAAAAAAAAGTTTAATATAACCGCATACTTTAATTTCTTTTGGCCTTTGGCATCAAGTAATGATCTTATTGCCACTTTGATTTTTATCTTACTTTGTACTGTACAGTATATTTTTTATTTATTATCTTTAAACTTCATAGAAATTTCTGATACTGAAGCGGCAAACTAGTACATCTTGATTCGCATCAAAAGTGCAAGTTCATGCTTTGTTTGACGAAACAATGGACCTTTCGGTGAGTAATTCTGTTGGGGGAAGATATATCCAATCAAGCTTTGGTTGGTCATTTCTTTTGGTTTGTTAATTGTATCATCAATCAAACATGAAGTACTACACTATAAAAAAAAATTGAATGAATACTAATTAGTGCTTGTTTGTGTCCTTTCTCGTTTTACAATGTCTGAGGTTATGCCTTTGATTATAACCTTAGATGATTGAGTCTGTACTTAAAGTATCCAGAATTACAACTTCAAACAATCAAAATTGTTACTAAATTTGCACACTCAGTAAACTAAGAAAGATGTTGTGTTGTGTGAACATTTCTCAAATGAAGTTAGGGTATTTGTGACAATTAAGCCTTCATTAAGTACATATTGAAACTATAAAAAAAAATGGAGTATGACAATTATCATTTTGAGTCACATTATTTCTTTTTTAGGTACGGTAGTAATGGATCATTCAAACCGTCAAACTGCATTCGTCCTGATGCATTCGTCCCCAAAATGTAATCACGATGCTATCTTAAATTGTTTGACTTCAGTAGATTTTTGTATCATACCACAATTATGATTCTATAGGAATTGTTCTCAATCGTGAAAAGGTATATGTTTATCATTAAAAAACAAAAGAAGAACCTTTAAAAATTATGTCCAAAAAAAAAATACTGATTTATTTTATTCGTTCGTTCGTGCTTTGCAAGTCAAAATCACAGTGGAAGATCCTCTTTAACCAGGTGATAGTTACATCATCCAGGTGATCAGGCCTTGACTTCCTTGGGGACTTGTAGACTCACGTCATCTATGATTTGTGGCTAATGGCTTTGTGGCTCTCAACAATCGCAGTTTGGTGAAGTTCTACTCCGATATTGTGAAGGAAGTTCTTGTACGACCAACGGCAGTTTGAGTCTGTTGAGGTTGACCCATGGCTCCCAATGCTTCCTATCAAGGTCACAGCCTTTGGGCTTGCAGATGGCTGTCAAAAACTGCTTTAGGTGCAAAGTAGAGGATGACCATGCTCATACCATATGTCATTGATCAGGATGATCGATAGGGATACGTGACTGCAGTGGATTGAAAATTGGGTAGCCAAAGTGGATTCCTGGAATTCTAATCCTCAAAGGTGCCTGTGTGGGGGATTAGGCTACCAGGTCATCACATTCTTGCTTGATGTTGAAGTTCCTCCAAGATTTGCGGAGCGATTGCCAGACAGAATTGGAAGATATTCTACCAGCGTCGCCAAAAGGCAACCACAACAAGTCTATGCATCATTCAGAACGACATCAAATCTTGTGGATGTACACTGGCTCCATACTGGTATGCAGGCGTATTCAGCAGTGAGAGTGCCAAGGCAACAGTTGTATGTAAGGTGTCAAAGTATGCACCCCATCCAGTTCTGCAAGCCTTCTGAGGAGGTTGAACGAGACTGCGTTTGGCAGCGCCTGCCTTGGTGTGTTGATTGAAAGTAAGGCTGCGTCCATTGTGACGCCAAGGGTACTTCGGTGTTGGGGTTATGGCACAGTTTTTCCTCCATCTAGAGTGATGTTAAGTTCTCTTTTTGCGCAATCGATTGCAAGTGGAAAACAGAGCTGACGGTCTTGTGTTTGCTGAGTTCAAGTGCCATCGGTGGAAGAATGGGCTTACAGTTGTTAGGTCTTTCTGCAACATGTTTCTAAGGACGCAAAGGGAATCGCAGCCAGCTATTCAAGTGCCGTGTCGTCTGCGTAGGAGTACGGCGAACAATCTCCCTTGGGCATATCTGAGAAGTAGATGTTGAAGAGACTGTGGGGTTGGCCAGGACAGGAACCTGTGGGACACCATCGAAGTTGCGCTTCTACTGGGTCCCATTTGAATCGCCAGGACGAAAGATCTGTCTTGGTTGAGCAGCATAATGAACATATTGAGCGTTTATTTTTTATTGTCAAATACCAAAATCGATTTTGTGCCACGTAGAAGGAATGAGTACTGCGCCATGCTGTTTGAAGCTCAGAACGATTTGCAATTTGGAAAAGAAACAAAACACAGATAAAGGATACACAATAAAAGCCTATTTTTTGGCACATTCTATAGTCAAAATGATAGTTACTGATAAGATTTTCTTTTCATTAATAATAAACATATACAATATTATTGCGCGTTTCAATTGAAATGGTGCCATTCATTTATTAAAATGGTATCTGTTAAAATAATGCCAGAAGGAATATAATTGCAACCACAGCAAACACTCCAAATCCAAAAAAGTAATTTAAAAATATGACACTATCTTTGCCATTAGCTCATTGTGTGAAAAAAAAATTTTGAATTTTGTACGATTTCACAATATTTTCAAGACCATAAAACCCCTCTCCGTCCAAAGTAAATGGATAAAGTAAAAAAGTAAAAAGTAAATGTTATACACTTTATCTTAAAACCATGACCTATACTGAATATAATTCCACCATTCCCAACTGTTTTCGCCTCTCTGTTCCAATGGTTTTTTTTATGAATTTAATCCCCTTTTTGAAGATTTTAAAGGGGCCATTCTCCTATAAAGTGTTCAAGTTTGGTCTCCAAATGGTCGGAACAAAATACAACATCAGGAATTTCCTAAAATCTTGAAATCGTAACTTTAACTATTCTCAGAACACAGAACAATGCATGGGTGATCTTAAAAAAATATTCAGATTTTTAGTATAATTGCCTAACGTTAACTCTTAAGTAACGTATCTGGTAACATATCTGGCCGTGCCTTTTCTAGTCGTGCTGTTCTTGCTGAGTACGTGCTTCAACCGCCTTAATCTCTATATCTTACCAGTAAATTACCTTCATCTAAGATGGTGTAGTATTCTGACTTTAATGTATCACGCACGACCGTTTTGTCCGAGCGTAGACAGGTAGGTACGTATCTGTCGCAGTATGAACGTAACATGAGAGATGTCTTTCATTACTAGGCTGGAAATTGTTACTTGGCAACCATCTTTTTTACTGCAAAACATGTAAATATAACATTGACATCTTCTCGTTATCACATATTGGAACATTGGTATTTCCGTTTATTTTTAGCATTTTGTATCCATTCATTATGGTAACGTATCTGGCTGCAATAATTGGCGACATGCTTCTCAGATAACTCTTGCGAAAACTTAATAAGCCAATATTACATTTTTGAATTAAGAATTAGGGGCTAATAGAGCCTGATACAAATTCAAGTGTAATCTTGTTATAATGCCTCTTGATGTAAGAGCAGGGGACAACATTTTAAGAACGGATTTTGGGCTGGCACCTGGTGATCATCACGACTTATGCATCTTTAGCCTTATTGCTTGATACTTTCTCACCCGGTTACCACTTCTAGTCCGGATCTTTTTGAAAACATAACTCCTAAGTATAATTTATATTAATAAATATTCATTCTTAAAGGGCAAAAGCAAGCTTTAAACTGTGCATGACTGTGAGCGACACGAAAAACCACAAGTTGAACACTTTAACGGAGAATGGCCCTTAAATCTCTCCAAATGTGAATAACTTATGTTTAACTAATTCTATCAACGTTTTCACTCAACCAGAAAGTGGCGCAAACTTGATTTTGTGTTCCGCAGTAAACTGGAGTTATCTCTCGATTGAAACCAGCAAATGAGATGAAACAAAAAGTATTCGAAAGCCTGGTCTTTTTTCTTTAATGTGGTGCACAAACAACTTACTTATGTTGAGATTTAATATTAAAAAAAAAATCGGTTTTCAATTGTATCATTTTTTGAGACAGGCTGTATAGTTAAGCATAATAACCACAACTTTTTTTTATAGGACACAGTACAATACTTGAAAACTCATTTGATTATGATACTGCACTATCAAACTGATATCTGGTTATGCTATTTCCCCAGACATTATAGCTATATCATGAAGTATTTCTTTCAGATCAATAAAGCATAAGCAGCTTCGCAATAACTAAATATGATACTCCATGTGACATGATGAATGACGAGGCGTGAAATAAATATTGCGTATTATTTTCCTAATACTGTAGTGCAAATCGTCGAAAGAATAAACGCGTTATCTTTTCTTTCCCAACAAAGGATGAGTACATATTTTTATAAGTAAACAAATAAGTGAGTAGATGATTACAAAAAGATCAGCTGCTTCATTTATTCACGTGCACACATTTTCCTATTTTGTCATTTTTTTATAAAGACCACGAATTGAGTGAATTCCAATTTGTATCAATAATAATATCAGTTGATAATCAATATTATGCTTAGGCCTACCTTCTGTTTGGAACAATTCAATTTGTCTATGTCTATGCAGGTTGATACGGGGTCGGGGGAAGGGTCTAAATCGACAGTTTAAAATTGTATTGGATGAGGTGGGAGGTTCGAACCCCTGTATCCGCCAATACTATATCTTCTTATTCTCAAAATAAATTGATTTAAAAAAACACTCAAGATTAGAAAAAAATCCATATTAAAGGTGCAACGAGAGATTTCAAATTATATCTAAAAATTTAAAATTCTGATTTTAGCACTAGCCTTAAAGCTTTCTATCAAAACATAGTCCCCATCTAAGGATTAAGCTGAAGAAATGTTCTTTGGTACAAATTGTGAAATTTTCTCATTCAATATTAGCAAATAGGAATTCCAGCCTATGTGTTCTATTGAATATCAGCATATACAATTCCCCTTTTGTTTTTTATCGTTTTTAAGTTATTTCTGTAGCCAAATAAACGGTAGGGAATCTATTGAGTGTCCTAATCTATAGTGAAGCCACTGCATAATTACAGAAAATTGGAGTGATTTGAAATCTTTTGTTATACCTTCAATGTCTTCATGTGATCAGATATGGAAAGTCCTTCTACATGTTAAGATTTAGAAGTAAATTTAACTCATCCTATTAAAGCACTTTAATCCTTCAACCCTGGTGAGGGTCTGTGTAGGTTATAAAACACATGGGTCATTTGTTTTTTGAGATAGTTCCCCAAATGACTACAGGGTAAGCCATCTCAAAAAGCACTAACCGAAGACTAGGCTTGTTTGTACTCATTTGAGTGCATTTTTTATGCTAATTCTGAATCACGAAAATGGTTAATTTTGAAACATTTCAAAAATATTGAAAAACATCGAGTCTGTGAGCAACAACAGTTGGACCAAAAGGCTAACTTTCCGATATATTTTAGTAATATAAATTAAAATATTAATCACATAAACAATTTGGGTGGGTAATTGAATTAATAAAGATAATTCAGCGGCCATGTGAAGGTATTCAGTCGCGCATTTCTTGTGACCGATTAAATTGTTTAGTGATCGACTGATTGAATAGTCATTCAATTTGTACAACATTTTTCTTAAATATTTTGGCATTCCCAAAAAGGCGCGTTTTGATAGACTACATTTTGAAATATTGGTGTATTGAAAACAAATTTAAAAAATGAAATTTATCACTTGATTGGTCATGTTAAACAGGAATACATCATCCGATTTTTATGACAGGGGTTTCATTATTATTATTTTTCATATAATGTGAAAATATCAATTTTCATTTCGGATGATACCTGCCCCGTTTGATATATCGGGTCATGCATATTCATATCATAAAAGACATCCACTACAAATACCCAAATAAATAAATTGAATAACAATTAAGTCGCAAATAAGAGTATTAGAACAATAATAATCTGGTTGAAATTTTACTGTTCTTGTTCTAATTTATATGCACAAATGCGTTGAAATGGAATGGAACATACATGCAGGTTGTCCTCACATATGGACTTTGTAGCATCAATCATTCCCAGGTAGGGCTGCATTAGTCCATCGATGCATGGTTTTCTCGTCTCAGACCAGTGTGCGTTTGGGAAAAAGGCCAAATGTGATTAGATTTCCAATCTGTCCATTTCGCCCGTAGAAAACTTACGTGCTGCTACCTCGGTCTCTTGGTATTATCAATAACTAATAAGCATTGGTAATGACCAAAGGGTCGGATGTGATCGAAATATTCTCATACCAATTATGACCCAGATGGGTGACACTTATAATGTCAACCAATCTATATTTTATTTTTCTCCTACACTTTGATTAAGTATATCTAGTTGATATAAAATTAAATGGATACCGCAAAATCGTATTTCTTTCAATTCTTTCATACTAATGCAAGGCTATCCCTATACTGGTAAAAAACGGATCTCATGATTACGCACTTTTTTTAATTTTCAGGTTAAGAGGATTATGATTTGTTGATGTTTAATTGACGTAAGAAAATTATTATATCAATTTGTGCATACAAAATAGTGCGCAATGATTTGGTATTGGAATTTACAACATGAAAATGGGTAACAAGCGCCATTAAGCAATATGGAGAAACTCTAAAACGGATTGTGTTTAAAGTGCGAAGTCAACAATTGAATTAAAAACGTTCAGAACAATGTTTGACTGTCAAAATTTAGGGGCATTCGGATTGATTAATTATGGTATAATCGATAAATTAAATAAAGATTGACCCCATATGCCTTGATAAGCACGCACTGGGGGATCGATGTTTTTGATAACAGTATTTTCCCAGAGCACAACCACAGAGGCATTATTATTAAGCCATATTGGCCACATTGTTTGAAGAGCGCCCCCCAATTTTCAAAATTTGATATTTGTTGCACAGTTAGTTGGTTAATTGTCTAGGAAAACTATACCTGCGAAACGAGGGGAATTCTAAAAAAATGCGTATTTTCACAAAATAAGCGATTTGGTAAGTAGAATTGGGATCCAGAGTGGACTATAAACGCAGACTTGGAAATGCTACGTTTATGTCCCAGTCCAGAGAAATAGTGCCACCTCGAGAAATAACCTCTAATTGAACTTGCCCGAAAACGATTAAAAACTAATGGATGAGCAAGCGTAGACACGGACCAGGGCGCCTATTTCCCGGTTATTTCCACATGGAAGGCCGTTTCTAAGCAGCCGTTGAATCTATTATCGGGGATCCGATAATCAATTTTCTAGTACAAAATTCCTCGTTTGGGACACATAGAGACATTCGAGCTTAACCATTCAATCTATTACTAGCCAGGTACCAAGGCAACCGTGGTATAAATCTCCAATTTTTTAAAAAATGGGGGCCGCCCTTCAAAAAAATGGGATAATATTGCTTTAAATTCTTTGTACATACGTATGTACGCCCGTGCTACTAGGTGACAAACCAAATTCCCTCCATTAGTTTAAAATAATTAAGTGCATTTAAAAATAACATTCATGCCTGAATAAGAAAGTATTATGATCGTTACACCTTAGTGCTAAATTTAATAATAATGGGCAGGGGCTGCAAATTGCGAATAACAGGAATAAGAGATTGGAATGTTAGAGGAATGGTTCCAAAAAATCTAGGCAAATGATTATTTTTTAGAGGCGACGTCGGTTGATGTGAAAGATATTCGGTGTGGTAAACTCAACATTCTATTCCTGGTTCCATCGCTTTCGATTGGCTACCTATTTTAAGAATAGACGTTATTATGAATAGCATACATGATTCAGGCCCCCAGGGTAGGGTTTTTTTAAGGAGGGGTCTAGGCGTAGATTGAGTTTAGTTAAAGAGAGGTCTTATTGGAAAATGGGGAGTACGGGTTGAGCACTATGATTTTTACGCGAGTTTTTAATCAGTGGTGTTCTTATAGTGGCTTCATCCGACATGCCATCAGGGATTAATCCATGATCTCATTACAAATTATAGAATAGGTATTCGGTGAAAATCAGTAATGCCACATTCAAAATTTATTCATGTTTCGCATATTTCTGATGTGAACTTTTGAAGAAAAAAACGTGCCTAGTGAAATTGCTGCGAAGATATGCTTTGCAAGATAAAGCATCAAGCTCGGGAGTTTTGGAGACCAGTATGTAATATTATGTTCTTACGTACATCAATCATCATAGAAATAAATTTAAGGCCTCGTACTTCTTTTATTCAACAGTAACCATAAATGATAATCTTACCTGTCCTCATACGGTGTTACTCATAATCAATATTTCTGTCACGATCTAATGATTTTTTGTAGCATTTTGAGCATTACCTATACAGAAATAATATAGAGGTATATCACGCGAGGCCCGTATTCCCAAAAGGCGTTCAGCAAATATTTTTGTAGCATTTTGAGCTTACCTAATATACAGAAATTGTATAGGGATATATTACGCGGGCCTTATTCTTAAAAGGCGTTCAGCAAAATGATTGTTTATCTTCGAAGTAGCAGGGTTGGTATAGAGATTTCTTTTTAAAATTGTGAAAATGTCATGATATTATATTTTCATACAGAATTTCAATATAGCTGGAACACTTATTATATAAAATAAATAACATATTGCGCACCTTTACCGCAATTCAATAATTTCACTTATCTTTACAATTGAATAATTAATCTTTTAAGAATCTCTCCTCAGCCTAGTTTCAAAGATTGAAAATCAATTTTTAACACGAACTTAAACGTACATAATATCTCAGAAATTAATATATCTTGTGGTTATCTTGTCATACACCAAATATTTTAATCATAATAATATATCTTCAGTTCTATGCCACAAATATTATGTGTAAACTTTGACTTTGATGTATCGTGTAACACCAACTCAAATGTTTATAAAAAAATAACAATGATACAAAATACGCAATACAAAAATATCTTGTGACAGTCCTTTATCCCAAACACGTACATGTATATACACGAATTTTGACCTCGTTGTATGGTTTAACACTAACGTTAACTCCCAATAATGCTTGTACACATTTCATAAAGAAAATACTGATGGGAAGAGTATCTCATGATCATCTTCCTCAACCTTAAATATTACTCTTTCATGCTCCAAATATTATAATTAGTGAATTTTTGACCGGTATGTTGTTTCACATAAGCTCCAGTGTATAAGTCTTATCTCAAATGACCGTATACCTCGTTGTCTGCTATCTACCGAAGATAACGCATCGCGTGACTGGGTGAAAAAAGGCGTAAATAATAGATTGCATAATGTTGGAATTCAGAGTAGCAGTGATAGAAAGACACAAAATAGAAGCCTCGCGGATATTCAAAAATACTAAAAATTTCCGCGTATTTTGGTATAGAACACAAGCAGGACCGACTATTAGACAAATTAAATGTCATTTGTGTATGTGCCTATTTCAATTACGAATTAATATTATCAGAACTTCATATAAAATTCATGCAGGCCCAACTAAGAGTTATTGTGTCAATAAGAATAAATAGATAAAATCATATTGTTTTAGATATGTGCATTAAATGTTTTAACAAATGGCTCATAAGTTACATTTGTTACGATTTCGAAAATTAATCTCTTCCAAGTATAGTCAACTTAAATGACTTTTAACATCTTTTATGAATTACTTTTGGTAGTTGTTTTAATGAAGCTAAAATTGCTTAAATTGTAAAAGTTAAAGTACTTGGAACTTGTTAAGAAAATTTATTTGTTTCCAAAATCAAAAGTAAAGTTCAATCTAACGTATTCTCTGGAGCGTTGAAGACGAATTGTCAGCTCGAAACCAATACTGTGAAACTTAAGTTAGGAAACCCTTGTTAAGTATAAACAGCAAACAATAATTGATAAGTCTACAGGGTAGATGTTTGTAGCTGATATTATGTGTAAATAGATCTGAGATCCAACAAACCAAGGAAAACAAAGACGAGTCTGTATGCAGTGATATAGACAGGATGCTTATTCGTTCGTCCATGGATGACTGATGAGATCATCGCGCGTAAATGTGTTGCTAAACAAGGAATGTAATTGTTCGATGAAAAATATTGCAGTGCCAATGTGTGTACCTGATTAAACTGTAGTCCAAGGAAATTCGTATTTATTACGGTATTGTAAAAACAATTATTTTAATATACGTGCTGACATTGTTCCTATGTCCAATCCATTGTTTGTCGTTGTCACAATAATGCAAATTTGAATTTTGAAAAGTTTTTATTGTAATTCGGCCCAAGTGCACAACACTCGTATGGGCAATAATTTTCTAACTGTATGTGTTGCATGTCAGGGTGATGTTAAGTACACTGTACTATATCATTCATATCCAGTTACTTGTTCACCGCACCGCCGCCTTTAATGTTAATGAAGTTGCCTCAGGCGTTAAATCTTTAACACTTTTTCACGTGATGAGTTTTCGTGCTGTTCAAGGTTTGTTAAGACCTATGGGTAAATCGGATCCCTTTCATATAAAACTGACTTAGGGTGTTTTCAATTAACCATGCTCACATTATTAACTTGTTGTGCGCGTTAAAGTGCAAATTTCTGCACTTTTTTCTTATTAGGATGGACCTATATTCATCCGCATGCTGATTCTTACCATCTTCTCGATTTACAACATGTATTGATCTGACAGTGAGGTTGTTTCGGGATATCACAAATGTGCGCATATGTTAAATTGGCAGAAGTGGGCCTCAGTACGATTAATATGTCTTACACCACATATTCCCCTTGTGGCCAACAGTCCAATTTTACATAGTTTGCCGCACCGTAATCAGCTAGTGCTGCGTTATTATTGCACACGTCAGTTCTACCGTATGAATTACAACGACGTATGATCAGCCCGAATACAAGTTGTGTATTATAATATTAATCAAATTTTGACAGGTTATTCATGCATGATGGTTTTCTTTCATTAACATATGCTTCGTATAGATGATAGGGGTCATTCCTGGTCATTCGATTTAAATCAAAACCTTCTATCCCTGAAAAAGTTTTCTCTAACCTCAAGGCCACCCGAACCTCGTCTTAGTTATCAGGCCTTTGTTTTATAACACGGTTTGGGGGCATGAGGCTACACATAATTACCCAAAGTCTTTAACACCCATTAAAATACCTGTAAATTCACTAAATTTACAATTTTCCTACACTGTAAAAAAAAGAAAAAAACTAAATTTTACAGTAAAATCCTGGCAGCAATCCTGCCAACAAATTAACGTAAATTTACAGTATACTGTTAAAAATTAATTTAATCAAAACGCTTAACACACTATATTGGTGAGTTATTACAATTTGTGAATGGTGGATAATAAAAAGCACTGAAAATACCTAACTTAGTAGGCCTATTCACATTTGTTACATTGCATATACCTACTGTACAAATTTACATTTTTTTGTAAAATGTATACATCAACTGTAAAATAATACATAATTTGAATGAAAACCTTTAAAGCTGCATTTTTACGGGGTTTGGTTGGAAGATATGTCTGCCAGGATTTTTCATGTAAATTTACGTATTTTTCCCCTGTATATTTTAGTACTTAATGGTATGATTAAAAAATTCATAGTATTGATAATGGATTCTGTTACTACTCCTTAAATTTCGAATAAAGTCGCACTTTTAGATTTTGTCATTATAGGCTGGAAATTGGACATAAAATTTACAGTATTTTCCTGTATTTCCAAATTACAAGCAAATACTGTAATTTTTCAGCTTTTTACAGGATTTTCCTGTATCGCACTGTACTTTTTTACAGTGCATATACATTGTACCTTTGCCGTTCACGATTATGCATCCAAAATATCCGCGTAAACCCGCGTAAACATTGTATATACGTACGTTTTATCTATACGGTAAGTGTGAAAATAGATTATCAAATTATTTTTTCTGTATAGAAATTGTATGATAAAGCTTTCGTGCAATTTCATCAGCGTATGAGTCTGGAGCCAATATATGTATGAGATAGCTATCAGGTGGTTCAGCTGTGTTCACACTGTATTCAGTAACGTTTGTAATACGGTTATCACACCGGGGGTATACATATGATGTATATAAACACTATAAACCCACCACAATATATCGGGCTGTGGCTCAATTTTTAAATATATACGATGTGCTTTACTGCAATTGTAACAAACCATTTTAGTTTATTTCTGTTTGAAGGCGCTTTACTATGGCATGAAAATCATTCCTGAGTATGTTTGCTGATAACTATATTACGCAATTAGCAGATTGGAGCTTTCGAAATATATATTATTTTGTGTATCAGAGTCACGATTATTTTTGTTGTTGACCACACTGTATGTTGGATAATTGGTCAATAAACTCTTGACTGTTCGTGTGGCATCACTTCCAGTACTGTATCAATGATACTAATATATAAACTTTCAAAAATGCACCCGAAACATGTGAACACGTTGTCGAGTAGCACACAGAATGTAAAAATAGGTGTTGCATTTCGACTGTTTAATGGCTACCGGAGAGGGGCTAAGGGAATCAAATGCCGAGGTGGTAAGAGCTAGTTATTGATGTACAACACAGCATAAAGTTCAGTATACAAATACACAATAACGTCTATCAGCGTCGTTTGCAATTCCAGGCCCCCAGAGCGAATGGTGTTATTCTGCTCCATTGCTTTGAATAGTCGGAGGTTAATACGATTAAGAGGGCATGGTAGGTTTGAAAATCATAAATACATGGGGGCATGGGCAGAGAATACACAGTTCTTATAAGGGTATATTTAGAACTGGGCTGCTATAGCACTCATATTAGGACAAGTAAAACAAAATAAATGTTTAGCGTCCCCTTCTGTTTCCTCTTTGAGATCGCGCTTCAATTGTCTTTTATTTTTTTTAAACATTTTAATCATAACTTAACCCCGAAATTGAGATGCTTTCTACAGGTTTGCTAATGTACAAGAGATACTTTAAAATAGATTTTGTGATCATGAGAGGGGCCTACCTGACAGAAGTAGAAAAAAGTCCTCTTTTTTCTGGCTGTGCAGCCGCGCGGTAATGTATGCTTAATATATAGATATAAATAAATATGGATACTTTACCTATTTTCAGATAAAAAATAAAACGCCCTCCTCTTTTCAAAAACACTGACGCTAAACATGTTTTTTAAACTTGGCCCACATCTATATGCTCATTATTATTGCTATTTTTTAAAATGTTTTGTTTTTGCTTGTTCAAAATGTTATTAAATATTTTTAAAGGATTCTAAAAACTCTTGATGTACTTATATAAATGTCAGGATTTAATTTGTTTTAATTTTAGGTTGTATGCATTTACTTAATTTGTTAAAAATATAAATTAGAGGAGCACTTGCTTCTCGTGACTCACATTTTCGTCCCCCGACTTACCTAAAGCATTTGATATTACCGTTGGCCTAAATAATGTACGTGTGCCTAATCTTATGCGTAGATTCCATTACCTCTGAAGTGAATTTAAATTTTTGTAATTCAACGGACGAAAAGCTTATGTGACACTGGGTACAAACAGACATCAAACGCATTATCAGAATCAGCTTTAATTTTTCAAATAACCAAGCTTATTGCGATTTGCGACAAACCTATTGAACCGCGTAAACTGAAGAAAGACGCTAAAATCCCGGGGAGTGGAAGGTTCTTTGTGAAAAAAATGGGGATAGGGATAGCCGAGAAGTGATAGCCTTTTCAGGCTTTTGGCATATTACGTGTCACAAAATTACCCAAACTCGTGATACATATGAAGGTGCTTTTTCCACATCTTCTCCTAAAATAGTTGGCGCTTACTTTCAGTGTTAGTAGCGCCTCTCTTTGTTAAATTTTGTGTATTTTCGGGGTGACACACACACACACACACACACACATACACACACACATAATGCTTAATTTTGTAGTTTTTGTGTTACCTGGTATTATGAAAGACGAGAGTATAACTCGTAATATAAAGTAAAACTAGTTAAAGAAAATAAATAATAAATAAATAGGTCTATGCTTAGTACAGCTGTCACATCATCCCTCATCAAAGCCAAACGGAGTTACATTATGCTCTCCAGTTAAGGGTTTATTAAAACGCAATTTTTAATATCAAATGCACAGTTTCGTCCTTGCAGAATGTGGTATCAAATTTCACAGTGTGCATTTATGAACAAACCAGACCATAATGCAATTCACAGGCAATTCGTAAGCAATTAGGTTAAGTAAAATGGGTTTAGAAAGCAACCGAATTCAATATCAGATCTGTCATGTGTGTATATAAGAAGCATGGTAATAATTACGACCTAGCACTTAAGAGTCGTTTGGATCTTTCAATATACATGGCAACAAAATATTCCCGCGCTTTTGCATCTTCACCAGAAATTATTAGCCCAAGCACTGTAAATTCTATTTTAAAATATATATATATAGAGAGAGAAGCAAAATTGAAAAATATAGGGAGCATAGAGAAGCAAAATTGTAAAAATATAGACAGCAAAGCAAGAATTGATGGTTCTGCAGGATTTGTATGCCATTACAGCGAATCAGTCAGTGGTTTATTACAAATGATACTTGGGCACACGGGGATATACATATACAGCTGTCATTCAACAATAGTAAACATGTACGGTACCATTGAAAAAATACAACTGAAAAAAAAATACTGCATACTTACCGGCCATGTCGCTTGGTAAATAAATTGCAGCGTGTTACATTAGTGAATATTTCAGTGATATAAAATATATTTTTGAGATATTATCTACATGAGTACTAATTCGACTCTGCGTATGTGTGTGTCCTTAGTGTATGCGGATCATCAGCTGAGCTGAGGCAATTTTGTGAATACAACATATACCGCAGTATTCGACCTGTATTGTAAACGCGTAACTTTTGCGATTGATTTAATTTCATGCCCTTTAAATGCACATTTCGCTTTCAATTTGAATGAGCTAGAATTTTGTTCTTTACACAATTAATTCAATGGAAATAATATACAAGAACGTAAACACATTTAGAGAAAGAATACATAAGAAATTTGAAAAATAATTGAAGATGCAGAAAATATATAGTCATTATATTGATCGCGTGACGGGGAATAAAAAAAAGCCCCAGCAAAATCTATTTATATTTTCAGGCATGCGCAGCACTCTCACTACCGACTCTTAGATGAAATTGTAAATAAAAGACTGAAATCCAGGCACTGGAGGATTTTCTATTTTCTCACAATAGAAATGGCTAGACGATTGAAATAAGTGTTAACATAGTAGTATTGATTTCATTTTGAAATAAGACATGGAGTGCAGCTCACTTCAGCTTTAGATACCACTGAGAGCTACTGAGTTTAAGGAGGGAGGTGGTTGAAATAAAAAAAATTGTATACACATGTGTGGTGATATTTTGGGTGTAATTATATA